>NDFZ01003223.1:0-25014 GCA_002192655.3 Mamestra configurata | reverse complement strand
TGATTTCTTGTAAAAATCTCGTACGTAACAATGTAAATGTGTGTTTACAAACGGTGTCATGTTCTTTTTGAAACCATTTTCTTAAATATTTTTTTCCCCTTTCAATGTTTAGAAAACATTCAAAGACAATTCAACAGTTGTTCTTTAACTACTTGCCTGTAGACATAACAAAAACATTATTGTGTCTGGAGTAGAACTACATTCTACGTACTGCAATGCATAGAAGAAGTGAAAATAAATAGTACTGACGCGCTCTTTTATAAAACACTCACAGTGCAAATTTTGGTGAAGTGAATAGAACACTAAGTGAGCTCTCAATCCAATCAAGTTTCAATAACATTTCAACTAAAACCCACTCAAATAGATGCTGTAGTGCTAACTTAGGTGAAGTGAGGTTGACGTTAGTTGTTAAGCCATAGCCTCAGGTGGAATGACGGTCTNAGGTGAAGTGAGGTTGACGTGAGTTGTCAAGCCATAGCCTCAGGTGGAATGACGGTCAATGTAAGGCTGGAGTCAGCCTGAAGAGAATCGTCATTCCTAAGTTTTCACAGGTGACCTTTTTAAAGTATAAACCAGGGAATAGGCTGTCAGACGGAATGACAGCTCACTTCACTTACATTTTAACAGTGACAGTTTATGTGAAAAGACCGGCTCACGGGCTGGTTGCAAAAGTAAGTGCACGCATAAACTAGAGTGAACATTTGATAGCAGCACGAGCCGACGAGTCGCGGAGGCGCTAAGTCGTGAAAGATTCCCATGAGGTGTACCGCGTTGCCTCACGTGCCTCGTTCCGTGTTCACGCGAGACACCTACCATCGTGCACTCACTCAACTCGGTTACACAGTCAGTGAGTTTTGAATGTTGTCTTTTTACAGGGGTAACATTAAAAAAAAATACTATTGATAGGCACGCGTTTCACCACTCTCTCACCTGATGGTAAGCGATGATGTGGTCGAAGAAGATGATTATCTCAGCAGTTTATCGAAAAATATACAAAAATTAAAGCTGTATAACTTCGTCACTGATAAAGATTTTTTTAACTTTCGCAGTGAATATTTCGCAGTTCACCTTGATAAAATGTATTATTATATCACCATAGATTATAATTATAACTTTCATTTTTATGAAAATGGCATTGGTTACTACGAGTAGCTCCTATGATTTATCCCTTTATTCCAGTATTTTATATAATTTTAAAAATTAATGCACAAAACGGAAAAGAAGGACTGAGGCTACAATCATTGCGTTTCTAGTCCTTCCTGAAACTCAATCTCAAGTAAATTTACTTTAACCAAGATTATGCAGTACCACGTACCCTGAGTAAGCCCAGTTTATTACATAAAAGGTTAACAGAAGACTGATGTGTTCAGTCGAGATTGAGGACGGTTCCCATGGTAACGAGCACCCAGCGCGACACGACACGACTCCACGACGCGAGGCGCGACGCAACGCCCTGCTTGTAACTGTCGCAAGTCGTTTCTAAATTCTAATTATCTCACTTATACTCGCCTATATTGAACTCAGATTACGGTAGGGATTACTAGGTAATACATAATCTGTGCAAGTGTCTATCAAATGTAACATCACGTCAGCATTCTCCGAATGGTTAGGAAGAGTTATTTTACACCTACTATTCGCCAGTTGTGTACAGATCGATAAATACAGGCCAGCCTATTTCCAATAACTGTTATGCAAATGCTGTTATCACTGATAGGAAATTATGTACTCTTTACCTTACCCGGGAATCGAACCTAGCACTTCATGCTTAGAAGTCGTTTGCTTTGCTATCAATAAGAGACAGCCAAATGTCTATCAACCATACAATTATTTTGGTACCTAAAAGAGGTAGGCTGACTATGGACTTGGCCAACTTCACATCGAATATAAATATAACTTGAGAATCCCGACTAGTTAGCGACTAGTCGGTCCATCTCTAGGACGTAAGTAAGCTTCCTATTAAATAATACTCGTATTTCTCATGAAAGGGAAAAAATAACGTCCAGCAGTTTCGTCATAAGAGATTTCTCTATTACCTTTTTACTACGGAACCCTAACAAAGTAACTAATACTAAGTACGGAAATATAAAACTTTATGTTTCTATTCTATTCAGTTTTGCAGCTTTAACGATGACATAAATAATACTTTTAATACCTCTTTGTTTATGCGATGCAATGGACGCTGTTTATATTTTCACGCAAGATATTTACGAGGAAATTCACTCTTTTATCTGTGTAAGTGTTTCTTCCTGGATTATTTTAAGGTGTGTGGACATTTCATTATGTTTAATTATGAAATCAAACTCAATTTTATTAATCAAATTGTTGTAAACAATATCAGGCGTCCCCCAAACTAGACATTATACGTGCATAAATAATGATTCCAAAAAGAAAACGTAGTGAAAACGAATTAAAAATAATATATTAAAAATAATATCAAAACACAATCTATCAACTGGAACATAATGCAGACTGTTTTGCATTATGTTCCAAATTATTTCGAACATGATATACATTATAATAGAACCAAACAATTTATTATAATTATATCATATACTGTTAACTCAAGTACAAAACGTTAAAATGCTACAAAAAGTTATGTAAATATTTTTTAAAGATTTTCAAATCAAAGGATCAGTTTCGCCTCTAGAGGCGTATTACCAAATTCTGCAATTTGAAATTGAAATTGCATTCCACAAGATGATTTGAGGATTACAATTAAGTCAGGAATCGCATTATTTCACATAAGTACCCAATTTTCGGCATGGTTGGCGCGGTGGTTGAGCGATTGACTGATGTGCTGCGTGTCGTGCAGGTTCGATTACCGCACGGAACAAATATTTGTATGGTCTATAGACAGTTGTTCCGGGTCTGGCTATTTATGTATGTGAGTTTATATGTTTGCAAACGCATCCACGATACAGGAGAAATTCTTAGAGTGAGGCAACGTTTTTCATAAAAAAAAATATCTCTGTAGTTACTGTAAAGTTATTCTTAACAAGACTTATTTTAAGCATCAGCTTAAAACAATGATGAAGCTCAAAAGCTCAGAGGTCAACTTTCAAGCTTCAACACTCCATCGGTCACGATTACTGACCATTTATCACCACACCGTCTTTTGTTAACCGACTGCTAATGACGGGTTATCCATCAAAACATATTGAACTCTATCTCATTGTAATAAGAGCTTAGATTTGTCACCAGATTGCTTCATGAGCGTGTATTGTCTTGCGTTGGTCGGGCGTCTGGGGTTCTAACAATCAAGACAATGGAGTGAAGAGATGAGGCAAACAGAAATATCTTCTAGTGTGTAAGTACTTGTACGTGTGTGATACGTTTAGCTGCCTCGTTTAGAGTTCGTTTGTTTTGTGGTGCGGATCATTTGCCTACTGTAGTGATTGCTGCATTATCATCTTGAAGTGTAAGACTTGTAAAAGCCAAATTGCGTGCTAAAGTGTGACATTTGTATGTAAGTGCATCTTAGTAGGTAAATCAACAGTGATTTATTGAAAATTGGCTGGAGATAGGGTACTGCGTTCTGGAGGTCGGGTCGGGTTGACTATGTACTAAATACTGCTACTCAGCTGCATCTGGCTGGACTGGAAGCCGATCCCAGTATACTTGGGAGAAGGCTAGGCAGATCGATTGATTTATTGGAAGAAATACAAGCAACCAATCTTCTTCTTCCTCTTGTACTGTCTTTTATTAATAAACCTTTTTTGTTTTAAATTTTTCAAAATTGTAATCTAAATCTAAATTTAACTTAAAAGTAATTTTGTATTGTTTTGTTATTTTATTTTGTTGTTTAATTCGAAGNTACAAGCAACCAATCTTCTTCTTCCTCTTGTACTGTCTTTTATTAATAAACCTTTTTTGTTTTAAATTTTTCAAAATTGTAATCTAAATCTAAATTTAACTTAAAAGTAATTTTGTATTGTTTTGTTATTTTATTTTGTTGTTTAATTCTCGTGGAACTCGTGGCTAAATAATAACAGCCGCACGGGTCCATCTTCAAGGTTAAGCAACGTTTGCCGAAATTGGTCTGTGGATGGGTGACCATCTTAACATACTGAGACTCCTCCGTGCCTCGGAAAGCACGTTAAGCCGTTGGTCGCGGCTGTAATTTGTAGATCTTTGGCAGTCGTTACGGATAGTCAGAAGCCAGATAATCTGACACCAGTCTTGCCAAGGAGTACCGTGTTACCCAGTTAATGGGTTGTGGAGGTCTGGTAGGCAGCCGCTCCACGTAAAATACTGGTATTCAGCTGAATCCGGTTTGACTCGAAGCCGACCACAATACAGTTGGGAAAAAAGGCTAGGCAGATGATGTTTAATTCGAAATATCTGGCATTAGTCCGTTCTCATGTATTATACATATATCCCAGTTATACAGGGAATTGACCATAATAACTGTAACATGCATATTTTGTCAAATATTTGTATGTGTAGCTGTTGGTAACCTGAATGAAACAAATAAAGAAGACTGAGAGCCAGCACTTTTTGAACGTCAAAGGTTTACATAAAAACAATTCAGCATTTCCTAATGTTTAGCCAGTCAGAAGAAATGGCGCAACAAACTCTCCGGCAATAATTGATGTATTCATGTAGGTGGTCTTCACTTTACGTTTATGCTAACTTGGATTGTAGTAGTTATAAAAAGACACGTTTCCAAGTCATAAATCTTACACAAGGAAATTAAAAAGTTAGCGATACATATCTCAGTTGGCTCGTCAACTTATCTGTAACTTCGTGTTAAACAAAACGAGATAACCCGCGGAGAGTACACGAGCTAACCCATTAGTGTTTATTTTTGCATATTCATAACAATTCGCGAGAGAAATCTCTGAAGAGAAATGTTCCCGTTACACTTACACGTACTTGCATATTTCTAACTATCACTTTCATCAACTAATTTGACATGCAGACGTGAAATATTACCACACTGAAGAACTTACAATAATGTCATAATCGTGTGGTATATGTAGGTATATATTTGCTCACATCAGGAACTCATCTCTAAATATGCACATGCATAACCATAAGTTAATTAACCTTTTTATAGGGACTAATTAAAAAATTAACAACATGGAAACGATTCTGACCTAGTTGCATAATGGACGTAATAAATAATCGTCTTCTAGTAACATCAAAGAATGTTCTGCCTATGCGGCGGCGGATAGGCGTGCATCAAACGGGTTTAAGCGGCATCGTTTAAGGACGCAATCGTGTACCACCTAATGTCGCAAACTAAGCATCTGACCTGTATTACATCTCCATAGCTCTGTTAGACGACCTGCATACGAAGAGGCTGTACGTTTGCCTCAGGATCAGCTGCCAACTTTCGTTTTTCTTAAGTAAACGTGCATCCATCAAAATTACCTTATTTACGAGTTCCAGTTCAAGCCTTCTTATATTACGTAAAGGCCAACTTAATCATTGTTAGTTTCCTACTTTAATTATTTCTATCAATCAATTGAATATTATTCACCATGAGTTTGACTTTGACGTGATTGATTGATTATATTATTTAACACAAAAATCATAAGCAATGGAAGTTACGCTTGTTCTGCGCGTTGATGTCTTTTCTTAGAGCTACGACGACTACGGATTTGTCGTAGCCAAAAACTTATTTGTAGTATTTGAAAAAAAGTAAATAATCTTTTATTATACAAATGATAAACGTTTTCCTCGAAATACAATATTTAGAGTTCCTTGTCTAAAGCTGCAGTTGATGAATAAGTATTCCTTTTTCAAATAAAATACGTTGTTTTATTTTTACAACGAAGAAGATTTGTCAAACTATCGAAGGTCGTTACTTTATTAACCATTCACTTATGTTTAATTGCGTTTCTCACGTGCGTAAAGTACCTACCGTTTTTATCTCCCTTCCGAACTTTTAATGTACGCAGTTGACATGATAATTACAATGTTATTATAAAAACATTACAACATCGGAAGTAGCAAAATCAGTGGAAAGAATTTGCATATACTGTGTCCATCTTTAGCACCAATATTAGCATGCAATCTTTTAACTTACATATCAAAATAAAATTATACTCAACAGGCCCTTCAAAACTTAACATATCTCAACAAAATTGAATTCAAATGATCTGTGTCATACATCTGAATAATTGTTGTTTGCAGCAACAGATAGATGTTCATGAATAATTGCAATATGGGAGTAATAAAAAGAGCCACACGTTCGTAAAGGGGCTATTACGCTAAATGTTTGGTTGGGAAACGTGCGCAGAATGCGGCCCGGTGCGGGTCGGTGCGGGTCGGTGCGGGTCGGTGCGGTGCGATGCGGAATAAGTGCTGGCCAATTAATTCGCGTGAGATGACGACGCTGGGTAATATGTGTATGTATTCGCGTTAAGGAGAGTGGACTTGATACTTCATATAACATATGTAAAAGAGAAAAAAAAACAATAAAATAATAATACAACGTTTTTCTTGTAAAGAAAACTATCATTTTTTGTTCTTTCTAAACGGCATTTCAAGACTAAGTTTTAATTATATTTCTAAGGAAATAGCTTTTACTTTCTAATATCAAGTGAAACATTTGTACGAGTATCATGACAACTTTAATTTTGATTATTTTAGCAAACAAACGTTTAGTTCCATTGTAAGAGCACCAGAACGATTTAATTAGACGCCGCGCGCCGTGGGTGTGGCAAGGTTACCTTTGTGAATTACAACCAGTAAGAATAGTTTTCATAATAAATTCTAACATGTGTAATGCCCTGAGAACAGAGATACGCAACTTAATGTCACGTAGGACATGCTTGTAGTCGCAAGAGGGTTGCCAGACGACCAGGTCACCAGACCAGACAAACGGACGTACTGTTAAAAAAACAGATTTTTGAAAGCGAGTGTGATCAAAGTAGGCAGTGCAGCATGACCGGAAAACCTAACGAAATGTTAGATTTTCTTCATTTTCCCTGTCACTTGCAGTTGTCGCCACGGCTTCCGTCCGTCGCGCGTCGCATGTGCATGTCCGGGTTATCGCCGCCACTCAATATTACACTACGATAGCGCGTGGCTCCGCCCGCACGACCGATGGTCCGCTGTCTGTGATATTAACTAATGATGTTTTCTCAGAATTGAAAAATAAAGAAGACAGATTCATAAATTGTTACAATTCAAATCGATAGAACGATATTTTGTTTTACCATAACGGCTGGTAGGAGGTGGCTTGGGAAAATAATTCCTGGAAGTAATTGGGGGGCGGGACTTTGCCCAGCGACCCATACAGTGTAGTACAGGCTAATAAAAAAAAAATACAAAATCCTCATAACAAGAAACACAAGGTGGCAAGTTAAGTTGTCTGGCTTTTACCCAAAAGTCCGACTAAGCTGGCTTTACGGCTTTAAGACCTGGCAACCCTAGCCGCAATAGGACAACATTTAAACATTCGCTTTACCCAGTGACACTAGGTTAAATACCCCCGCTTTCCCAGCAAACACGTACTGAAAGAACGCAGAGTCAAAGATGCAGCGAAGAAAGCTGAAACAAGTAATAAATACTTTCACTCGAACAGCAATTATGTTTAATTATGATGGGTGGATTTTTAATTATCCGTTGAATCGTTGAATGCTAGTAAATACAGCTGTAAGTCGAGTGCCAACGGCTCCAATCTCAGCACTTCCTCTTCCATATAATTCTTCACGCAAACACGCCAGTTTCGAGGAGCCTTACCTTCGCTAATTATTGTGAATACTTATGTAAACAAATATTTACAAATGTAAACAAAGGTATTATGTATGTGGAATCACGAATTGGATCAAAAGGTGTTGCCACACCAATCCGGTCCGATCCGTTGATCGATTGGTGTGGTAGCTCCCTCAAAGGTGCGTGGCTGCTCGCCATCGAACGCTCGATATTGGTCGCTTTAAAATGAGCAAGCATTCTTTTGATGAACGTTATTTGACTGTCATGCACCGCACTAGATTGAAATGAGTTCCAAAAGTCATCGAATGACGGCATTTAACCGTAATGCAGTTGTTTCTAAACATCAACCTGACTTTTATAGCAAAAGTGGTCTACCCTCTTACCTTACTGCGAATACTCCTATCAAAGATGGGCCTTACGGCGATACGCTTGCATCAGATCGCTGCGGGCAGCGCCTGGGGTCATCTCACAAGCGTCCGCGATCCTCTGCCGCACCGTAACCCGAGGTCGCAAATATAGTGGAATGTGCGACACACGCAGCATCAAGATAACATCACTGTTGTAAACTTTTATTGTTTATTTGAATTTGAGATAATGATCAAATTTTGGAACAATAAACTCTATTGACATACAAGACAAAGTTTAAAGTCTACAGAAACCCATACCTTTTTTTAGTACAAATGGTTGACTAAAAATCAACTTAAAATACATAGTGCTAAAGTTGATATTCGAGTATGTGACGATGGATTGAAATTATCAAGAATTATTATTAATTTAAGTATAGGAATCATTAGTGAAGAATGCCAAACAGAAGTACTTAAGTAATTTAATGTTTTCCGACAAGAAGTTTAAGAAGGTTTAACATTTATTTGATTTTATTAGGTAGTTAGGTTGTATGTGCGGTTTCAACTGACACACTTGTCTGGTTTTAATTAAATGATGCTGTCTTAATAGACTCTGAAGATAAATGGTGTAGTTTTGACCTTTCTAGTTCCTTGAAACTTAATGTGGCATTTATAAGGTCCGGTTACATTAGTCGTTTACCATCAGGAGAGATAGTTGACAATGAAGCCAATCAATATTAAAAAAATGTTTTGTTCTATGTTTCTAAATTAAATGTACTAAATGTAATCAGGATTATATCTATGGCAACCCTATGGTCATCTCTTACTTCACCCATGTAACGTTATATGTTGATCCTAATCATTGGTACACAGGAAATTTGTCATACGTGTACCTTAGGTATGTGGCTGGTTGCCAACACAACGAGATTCCTCGGAATCTTCGCCAACATTGCATGTTTACAAATATCCTTTATTTAGACTATTTTCGAGGCCGACTCGTTTTGTAAATTATCAAGTAACAGGCAAAGTTTAGTACATGCAGATTACTTAAATTGGTCGCAGTTATATTTCGAAATATTAGGCATTAAGAAATGCATTTAGATTTCAGATAATTCATATCTCCGTCGGATTACTTGCAGATGATTGTGATGGAAATGTAATTTGTTTGAAATTATTTAGCGCAATTATAATGACTGATTCCCGGTAAACAAAAATGTATGGAAGAAGAAAAATAAATTCTGGACCGACCTTTATGAATGGCCAGTCTTTGGCCAAAATCAACTCAACTCATTTATTTTATGGTAGCAGCATCGTGGCAGGCGCAAACAAACTTTTTTTTCTATCTTTCTTTCTTTATAAAATAAGAACATGGCATTTAAAATGGTAGTTTACCAGACATTTAGGAATGGTATGGTTGCAGATGATTATTTTCTTAGTAGGTATCTATTTAAATATACAGTGTGATTTTCAGAGGGAAGAGACTTGATGGGTCTACTTGTGGGAACAGAAATTGCTGATTATATTGTATGTATGTAATAATTGCACATTATAAATCATTACCTGTTTACAAATATGTAATTGTAAAATTGGATCAAATTAAAATAATTAAATTAAATTCCGTGGTTCACCTTCTAGTAAATTGTAACGTTCCTATTGTGTTCAGTTTAAAAGTACGTTCCAGTATCTTCATTACGAGCGGTGACCTCGCAGTGACCTTTAGCTTAGAGGATGCTCACATTCCGACCCGACAAACGTTTCAAAGGGTATATTTATGTGGAAACTTAGCCATTGTTTCGTTCTTTATTTAAAAACTATTATTATAAACACGTAACGATGATATGTAGGTACGTGAATTGATAAAGTAGTTATTATCGATTTGTGTGTAAATTTTAGTTACAGATACCATTACTTACTATGTTAATATCTCTAGAATTAGAGAGATGAATTCAATGCCCTTTATAACGTCAATTTCATTCAAGTTACATACAGAAGATACAATTTTATAAATTATTTCACTGGATTACGCTATAGACGGCCTTTTCCGCTAAAAGCTGTCTTTTAAAGTCAATCTCAGAATTTGTGAACTAATATTCTTAATATTCCTTACCTTACATGTTTAACATGCGGTAAGCTCGACCACTTAACTGGTTTAGTCGACTAAATAATTCTATAATGCATCACTAATGAATCACTACGTTGTATTAAGTACCTTGGTAATCGCATGTTATAAAATACTCTCGAAAAAGGGAAACTGAATTAAAAATAAAATAATCAAAATGCCAAATACCCAAAACGTACACTAAATGTCCCAATGAAATGGCATGTAGGGTCAACTTCGTTAACCTTTAATTAGTGGCTCCTTCTCTGTATTATTTATTTATTTTAAAAAACTTTGCTTAGTAGTTAGGTAGTAGAAAATCCTAGTGTGGACTAGGATTTTCTACTACCTAACATGCATTAGCTTATCTAAAAGTATTTCAAGACAAATTCCAAACTTGAAATGACTCACCCTAAACCACCTCAAAGGCTAAACAAGATAATGAAGTAATTACAGTTCCACATGAAAAAGGTTTATCACGTATGTGGTGCAACATTCTCACGCCCCCACAGACGAGCAATAATTAGCGGCCATCATTAATCACGCTGTTCGAGAATTAATCGCAGCATCCGGACGTTTGCGCTCGCGTCGTGATGCGCCCGCGCAAGGCTCCGTCATGCTGCGTCCGCGCAAGGCTCTTAGCCTCCGTTCACTATTGTTATNACTTGTGGGAACAGAAATTGCTGATTATATTGTATGTATGTAATAATTGCACATTATAAATCATTACCTGTTTACAAATATGTAATTGTAAAATTGGATCAAATTAAAATAATTAAATTAAATTCCGTGGTTCACCTTCTAGTAAATTGTAACGTTCCTATTGTGTTCAGTTTAAAAGTACGTTCCAGTATCTTCATTACGAGCGGTGACCTCGCAGTGACCTTTAGCTTAGAGGATGCTCACATTCCGACCCGACAAACGTTTCAAAGGGTATATTTATGTGGAAACTTAGCCATTGTTTCGTTCTTTATTTAAAAACTATTATTATAAACACGTAACGATGATATGTAGGTACGTGAATTGATAAAGTAGTTATTATCGATTTGTGTGTAAATTTTAGTTACAGATACCATTACTTACTATGTTAATATCTCTAGAATTAGAGAGATGAATTCAATGCCCTTTATAACGTCAATTTCATTCAAGTTACATACAGAAGATACAATTTTATAAATTATTTCACTGGATTACGCTATAGACGGCCTTTTCCGCTAAAAGCTGTCTTTTAAAGTCAATCTCAGAATTTGTGAACTAATATTCTTAATATTCCTTACCTTACATGTTTAACATGCGGTAAGCTCGACCACTTAACTGGTTTAGTCGACTAAATAATTCTATAATGCATCACTAATGAATCACTACGTTGTATTAAGTACCTTGGTAATCGCATGTTATAAAATACTCTCGAAAAAGGGAAACTGAATTAAAAATAAAATAATCAAAATGCCAAATACCCAAAACGTACACTAAATGTCCCAATGAAATGGCATGTAGGGTCAACTTCGTTAACCTTTAATTAGTGGCTCCTTCTCTGTATTATTTATTTATTTTAAAAAACCTTGCTTAGTAGTTAGGTAGTAGAAAATCCTAGTGTGGACTAGGATTTTCTACTACCTAACATGCATTAGCTTATCTAAGAGTATTTCAAGACAAATTCCAAACTTGAAATGACTCACCCTAAACCACCTCAAAGGCTAAACAAGATAATGAAGTAATTACAGTTCCACATGAAAAAGGTTTATCACGTATGTGGTGCAACATTCTCACGCCCCCACAGACGAGCAATAATTAGCGGCCATCATTAATCACGCTGTTCGAGAATTAATCGCAGCATCCGGACGTTTGCGCTCGCGTCGTGATGCGCCCGCGCAAGGCTCCGTCATGCTGCGTCCGCGCAAGGCTCTTAGCCTCCGTTCACTATTGTTATGTCGGGAGATGTACTACACCGAATTTATAGTTCACCATCAATTTTGTACGGTTTTGCTTGCACGTACTTATTTGGTTTGTTTGCTTTTCGTGAATTGTAATGAGCGGTAATGAAGTGCAATAGTATGCGATGATTATCAAATGTATGTTAAATAGTGCGATAACAATAAAACATAGATAATCTGCGTTTTACACCGGTCTCTCCGAACATTAACGTCCAAACCAAAAGGTCAAATTCCTTCTTGTTTCTAAAAGACCGATACGACAAATGCAACAATATTTTTTTTATTATAGAAACATAAATCAATTGAAAATATAATTACCAAGTTACCAATAGCAATTTAGCGGTTGCATCGCTACCAAAATTAATTATATGTGTAAGGCCACGCATCTATGTGATTGGAAGGGTCTGTTTATTGAGTGTTTATTTTTAGTGTCGGCAGTTGCAATTAAACACATCCATTGTACCTCTCATTAGGACAAACAAAAAGTGTTTAATATTATCTATTGAACTATTCTTTAATTAAAACAATGCGCTTTGTTACTATGTACACAACAGCTGTGATAGACAAAGATGGGATAATCGTGAATATACCTGTTGATTGATGCTTTACGTGTGAAACCGCGAGAAAATTATTAGCTAATTGCATTGATAATGGTAGAAATAATAATGCTAAAAATATATTTAAAAAAATAGCTTGTGCCAGCTTCGCCCAAGTGAAATTAGGAGTAATCCCAAGGGAGTGTAGTCTCGAGCTCGAAATAAAAATTGTCCTTTGTCCTAATACATAACATTTTCTATCCTTGTGTCAAGGTTCACATCCAGATACGTTCAGTTGTTGAGCCTTGATTGATTAAGAATCATCCAAACACGAAGAATTTAACGAATCGGCCATCACAAAAAAAAACTTAAATAACACCGAACTTTGAGCTTCCCATAACATTTAAAGATCTTCAGGAATCACGCTATTGTGCTTCGAAGATTTTTGCAAAACATTATTAGATAAAAGAGCAGATTGTATGCAAATGTAAAGCGTGCAACTTCCCGCCCATAGAATTGACTAATTCAAACAGGCGTGTCTTCTCGCCGCCGATGTTCAACATTGATTCGACATAGGTATCTGCTGATGATTAATTTCCAACGATTATACAATCATTGATTCATCCAAACTTATATAATGCGATAGTAACTCTGTCTTTCTGTTCGTTACCTCTTCACGTCTTAACGGCTGAACTAATTTGGATGAAACTTGGTACGCGGTAGACCATGTCCTGGAAGATATAGTATAATTTTTATCAGGGGAGTATGTAGTGTGAAAGTCGATTTTTCCAAAGGAAACATGGAGTATGAATATAAAAATTTCGCCTTTCTCACGGGCGGAGCCGGGGGCGGTAGCTAGTATTCCACATATTTCTGCTTCTAGTACGCATCGAGGGTTTTTTAGTGAAGTTGTAAAACAGTGGCCAAATTAAAAATATTATAGATTTATGAATATTGTTATGCTACATTCGGACAACAGTTCATGTTGCAGTTTTTAATGTTTCGATACGGTTAGTTAAAATGATTATTTTTTATTAAAACAAAGAATCGATTAATTTTGTGATTGTTTTAAGGATTTTTAAAGAACCTTGAAAGAATCAGAAGTGCTCCGAGGCACTTCCTGATACAATTCCATACCTTCCAAATTATAATGTGATTAATCGTTATTGGGTAGTCATTTTAGTATGTATTTAAACTACAATATTTCGTATACAAAGATCGCAGGTATTCAAATTAAAAATAAACACTTAACGTAATGTATTTCCATCAAAGTATTGCCCATTATTCGAAGGCATATTTTCCAAGGTAGTCTTAAAATAGTACCTGTATGTAGGTAATACCTGTGCCGCAAATAACTGTATATTAAAGCCATGGCTAGGTGTATTGGGAAACTTATTTAACTTGTATACCTACCTACTGGGTGCATCTTACACACTGTATCCGAGCGCGAGAAAACTTGTCAAAAACTTAAATCTGATAATGTAGGTTATCCATAGGAACTAATAGTTGCAACTAGCTTTTGCGTACGGAGTCACTCGCGTCAATATATAGCTTTTGGAAAAATCTTTCATCTATCTCTGTATCAAAATTCAAAATCTGTTCAGCGATTACGGGCGGTTTCAATAACCTATGTACCTTTAACCAACTGTTAAATTAACTACCAACAGTAGCTGAAACGTCGTGTTACACAGGCAAATATGACGTTTCAGCTACTGTTGGTAGCTAATTTGACAGTTTATTAAAGGTAGATACGTTATTGAGACCGGCCGTTAGATGTGGGGCGTAACTAACAAACTCACTATCCCATTTCTTATATTAGTTCAGATTGGATAGACATTGGTACTAAAATGTATTGAGAAATGTTTTTGGTATGAATGTGGAATGGCTATCAGAGCCCCGATGAATCGATTCTGTGAAAGATATGTCTAGAAATGGGTTGACTATAGTCCTCCTGACCGATTTCGGCTATGGCCAGTAATCTCAAATTCTCGATCGAGACTGGCTATCGGCGCGGGACATATAATAGTGCACAACTGTGTGCGCAAACACAGGTGCACTCCCTCTTCCATCTCTTTCATATTCCGATGGGACGGCAACCCGACACGACTGGAGAGAGATCTGGCGCAGGACCAACGACTTAACGTGCTGTCCGAGGCACGGGGGTCGAATCGAACCCAGGACTCCACGCTCGGCAGTCGCGCTTGTGACCGCAAGACTAACAGAGCAGTTAAGAAATGTGTTGACTATTGAGCTGACGACTAATAGAGAAATATAGAAGAAGAAAACGTACTGCGGCGACCCCAAATCAATTGGAATACGGGCAAGTGAATGATGATAANATAGAAGAAGAAAACGTACTGCGGCGACCCCAAATCAATTGGAATACGGGCAAGTGAATGATGATGATATTATGTACTCTTTCAAATCAAATATGGAGCATCGCAAATGCTCTTAGAGTGCAATAACAATAAAAAGTATTTCAACCTCCTTACACACCGAGCCGAATAACTGATTACCTTTGGCACGACCAAAATATTTATGGCACCGGAAGTAATGCAGTATAAACCACTAATGGTTATGGCGGTCAGCAGGGGCAAATGGGCATCATCATTTAAAAGTCAAATGTCAGTGCTAAAAGAACCTACGTACCTAACATACGATCACAGGTCACATATATGTAATATATAAAGTTTGCTCTGAAAAAAACTTTAGTTTTTTAAAACGAGTTTTTAAGACTTTTTATGTCGGGTTTCCATTGGTGTAGTGATCGTGGGTTTGATTCCCGGGCATGGGCAGTGTTATTGAATATTTATAATCTGGAATTTCTCATTGAGTCTGGATTTGAGCCAAGCTACATGTCAGAAGGCTCGCCTTTGTCGCAACATGCGAAATGGTGGACATAGATGTATGGAGGCGGACTTAATGCCTTAGGCATTATCTACCAGTCAACTTTTGGGTGATGCAGAGAATAATATATAAATGCGATTTAAATTGAATTCATACAAAGATAAATATATAAACTATAAATACAATAAATAATAATAAAGTTTTATTTATTTCATGTATGCAAAATTACAAAATATAAAAATACAATAATAATTCAGGAATTTGTAAATATATCATTAGTACATTAGTTCTTTACATATTTTTTTTTGTATTTTTCATTACGATCATAAATTTTTATTACATTTCATTCATTATACAAGATAACATGCATTATAATAATAATTGTTGTACATAAATTAGACATTTGATTATCATTAATTTCTCATTCAATTGATAAATGTACTCAATCAATTCGCAAACTTGCTATGCATTTTGTTTTTTTTTTTTTTTTGTGACCCCCTTCTGGTAAAAGCCTCATAAGAGTGCCAAATGCCTCTATCTTTTGCTGTCTTGATCCAGTTTCTACTTGCAACAGCCACTAATTCATCTTGCCACCTGCTGAATGGTCATACATACAATACAATACTATAATATATACTGAAATTAATAAAGTAACACATAAATATACTTGAACAGTTGATGCAAACAAATAATGAGTATAAATTAGCACTGTGACGATACTACTGCCAACTTCTTCCGAATGTGCTCTCGAACCTTAACTTTGAAGGTTTATCGGTTGGTTGCCATTAGTTACATCTCTACCTTACCCTTTGCACATACTTAACTTTATTATGTGGGCTAGACCCTATAAATTATGATCAGCCTCGCCTATCTACATTCAAGGATATATGTTACCTTCGTACTTCATATGTATAATCTGTTTAGCGATGAGCAAAAGGAAAAGCATCAAAAACATTACCGATGACCTCGCAGTGGGCAAGTAGGCAATCATACAATGTGATCTCTTACATAAATAGGATGATGCGTAGAAATGACCTTATGCCTTACAAATAGACCGAACATTTACGTCATAAGGATGGCTCAAAGTATTTTAAGTACACATTGTATACACCTACATTCCTCTATAAAACATTATTTTTTCAATAACATTCATGGAAAAAAAATTAATAAAATTCATGGATTCATAAAATTCACGGATCTCAATTCTCAAGACACAAGTGTACAACATCCATGTGAACTAACTCTCATTGTAATATATCAAATACTTATGAAGAAACACTGAAAAAGCGTGCCACAGATATAGATTTGTATCTTTAAATTCTATGTATAGAAACTAAATGCGCAAACTCAAAACTTTGTGACGCGCGATAGCAATATTTATTTATTTCTTACAAGCCTGTGCAAAATACATGCGGAAATTCAGCAATTTTTTCTATCCGCATTAAGCCATTACAGATACTAAACGAAGTGATAATATTAGACATTATCCTTTAAGCCAAACGAGTGCTGATTTACTTTTATATCCTCTCACATTACAGTTCTCATAACCTGATCGTGTATCAAAACCATTACAATCGAAATAATTAAACTTCAATTACGCACACGAACAGTTAGAGCAAAGTTATATTATACAACCAATAATGTTCCACTCCAGATACTGTGTGTTCAATAGTTCATATTAATTTACTCTAGCAGAACCGCGAGCTTCCTTCCGTTCATTTATACTTCCTAATCAGTGGCAGTACTTACTACTACTTACTTTGTAGGTACGGTACATGCCTTAGATGGACTGATAAGTTTGTCTGTCCCAAGATTACTACGTTACATAGATTGTAGATCGGTGACATAAGTTTAAGTAATATTCTTTACTTCCAGCGTCGGTCTGTAATCATATTGAATAGATTTATGGGTTGTTTCAACCATAAAAGTTTAAAGAAACTTAGCGGAAATCCAATTAAATTTTCTTTTAATGTAGTTATTAATTTCTTATTGGTACGTTTACGATTCGTCTTTACCTTGCTATTAACTTGATCTGAGGTAAGTATTTCTAGGTACGCTGTACACTGTATAGACATTTTCTCAATTTTCACCAGTCCGCTGCAGTTATGAGAAGTCATGACCGAACCTCGTCGCCTACACTCGAAATGTTTGTTTTTTGTTGAAACGTTTGAACGTCTGCCCTTCTAAACAAAACAGCATCTAATCACAGATCTTAATACCAATAATTTAGCCAAAACAGGCGTCTTTAGTGACACATATCTAACCTTGGTTGATTAGTGACCATATTTAGAAGATCCTCCCCGGTATTTGGTTAGAGAAGGTCACTCCACACAGCTCATGTCAAAGGTCACGCCGAATTTTGGCCAAAAGTTGAAGGCTTGTGAAACAATGCATTGCAGGTAATGGATATTATGAAAACGCGAAGTCGCGTGCTGCATTCACATTGCAACATTTTGTTTGTTTGACGTTGTGGTACAAGCTTGATGCTCGTTTCGAAGAGTTCGATGGTGTGAGAGGACTTTTTAACTAGAAAATATTCTTGTTACTAGATATTGTGGCAAGAACATAAGAGCTCGGTTGTTGCTGAATAGAAAGAACGATAAATAATCAACGAATTCTTAAGTATTTTTATTTCGTCTTTCATCAGGCATAGCATAGGTAATTAGGTAGTTTCCATATGAAGACAGTTCGACCGGCTGTTAGATTGTATTGTTGATATCTAATTGCAGAGCAGCAAGCGATAATCGGCACGTAAAATAAGCTCAAAATTTATTCACAACGTATTTCTTGGGATTACAACACCGATACTTTCATTTAATCTACATAAGTACAGGTATTATAGGATTTGCAAAACTCATTATTTTGTAACAAAGTCGTAGCGGAGCTCCGTGGAAGCGATCGCCCCTCACTCACGTACGAGTGTTACGGACAGGGAGGCTTCTGTCAGTGGCCGTGAACCAAATGTTCTTCACGCTGAGTGACCGGGGATCGCCACTGCTGCCCACTGCCGACCAGACCATGGCGAACTGAAGCAACCTGTTGAGGAATCTTTGATGATCTATTGTTATTTTTTTTCATTAGTTACGACACACGTATCGACTTTTGTTTTAGAGTTGTAAAGTTCACGAAACATATTGCGATAACTCTAGTACAAAACGTACCAATATATCATCAAAGCTACTATTGTTGAGCACATATAAAACATTACAGAGATTATCTATCTAAACACACATGCTTGCAAAATTACAATTTAGATTAACAACTGCGACAAAATTATTGTTGTCTTCCAAAGGTTCCCATAACATGCATTGTTTTAAAATGAATATGCACCGCACTTGTGTAAAAACCTCATTTGTTTTGCAACGAGTTGTTGAGCACAGCTCTCTGTTAGCTTTACATTCACAAGTTTAACTGTCTCTAATCGAGTATTGCTCGTCTAGACTGTAGGAAATGACCATACTTACTCTACAATTAAGGATTCCTCCGTCTACCGCCTTCAAGACTATTGCACTTTACTTACATAAGCAGATGTTGCGAGCATCGCGAGTAGGCTGGATAATGATCATCACACAATAAACATGCGGCATAATGGTGCCTAACTGCAGCCGTAAACACATTCGGAAGTGGATGGATAAAAATCTGTGTCAATTCCGCGGTAGGAAGCACCTTATTACAAGATAAATTGCCTTCATTACCATCAAGATCAGCATTTGAATATTGCGAAATATTTAAATTTTCATTTTCTTAAACTAGGCAAGTATATTTTAAAATATTCAACTGAAACAATAAAGTCATGAGCATATATTTCAATTACAAATTCTCAATGACAGCCAGAATTCAGACAACTTCATCAGATAACATTAGGATTGTATAGTCAAAAGATGTGCTTTGACGTTTGATGCATTCGTTGCGGAGTCACCTTGGATGCCGGCGGGGTGCGCGGATCCTGCCAGTAAGTCCGCGACTGATGCGCGATAACAAGCGTGAGAACCGCGGCCGGAGATCACTCATATATCATTCATGACCGCCATTAATTAACCAAGCCTGTAATCTAGAACATTGCCACTAGCTACATAAAAATAGTTTTATTATATGTATTCCACGATTTATGAATGCCGAACAAATAAAACGTGAACGATTTTTACTTAACCAGATTGCCGAGAAGCTTAATTGCAACCTTTACCAATAAACGATCTATCACGTATTTGTTTTAACCGTGACATCGTATCCTTGAAGTGCATCTTTTGTATTGTTTTGCTCCAAATTGTTATGACTCAGCAATAATTTGTATATAAACGGACAATTTAGTGGTAATGGTCAGGAAGTTATTGTTGAAGAAGCATCCTTATTGTACTGACGACCTCGACACGGAACTACAGTTGCGCCGAGATCTTAATCGTACAGGATCTCGTTATTAAAGTTTTAATTCCACAGTATTAAAATTAGGTCTAAAGTGTTCCGCATTTTCGACAATTCTTACCAGTTATTTGAAGGTGAAATACCTGTGTGAATGTTTAATTTACTGAAAAAAAGAAACCACAATGTTAATTATTACATTCGATTAAAATATCATGTGCTTGCGGTCTTGGCAAAGCTATCCAGTAATCAAAGGTATCGTTTGT
Source organism: Mamestra configurata (assembly GCA_002192655.3). Taxonomy (NCBI): domain Eukaryota; kingdom Metazoa; phylum Arthropoda; class Insecta; order Lepidoptera; family Noctuidae; genus Mamestra; species Mamestra configurata. Next base: position 4,965 of record NDFZ01003223.1, on the reverse strand, counting down.
GACTTAAGAAGAAAAGAAATCGAATCAGCGGAATCTTTTTTTTGAATCGCAAATTCGCAACTAATGAAGCTGATAATTGGTTGAACAATCGCTAATTGAATGCAAATAAGCCGTCGCACAGTATTACGTCTTGTGATTGCACCCGGAGGCGAGGACCGACAGCCATCTTACTTTCGTTCCGCTCGTCTATTCTTAGAGTTTTCCCACAATTTGCTCCATTCGATCGCCGAGATAAATAACTGTTTCTGTTTTAGTGGCTCACACACATTGAATGTAATTGGTTTAGAATATCCCCTATTTCTGGTACAATCATACAAGGTGCGTGGACTCAGCAATGCGCCTTCCTACTGAAGTTACTGTGTTACCTAACCTACTGGCCAATAAGTTTCCGATTGTTCCCAACTTTTTTGGTAGCCGTCGTAAATGTTTTTGTTATATTTACGACGTATTGATGCACGCGACTATCAAAAACTATGATTGTTAGTGTCAGTTGCAACACTTGTGCGGTTGTTGTCGATTATTTAACGAGAAACAATGCGGAGTCGCACGCGCAAAGCGCCGATGCTTCTCACGGCTGCCGAAGGTCGCGGATAACTCCGCTCTTACAACACGCTTTAAATTATTTGATTTCATAATTTTTGGCGCTCTGATGTGTGCCCCTAAACGATAGGCCACACTGTAAACATTCTCGGTATGACCAATCCGGTACATTTACCCAGAATGTAAAGTGTAAACTCATGGCGAATCGATTAGTCATGTACCGTACATTAATACCCTTTCGAAACTTTTGCAAACTTGTTCGTAGGCTGTGCAAGCACCCAGTAGATGAATAATTGCTGAAATTCTAGCGTAAACTCATACGTGTTAACATGTGATGGCATGTGGTCAATTGCGAGGAATGTCCACCTAGATTTCTTAACTAATAATAACTTCCTGTTGGATCACCGTAATACTGCGTGGTTGCTAATAAACTCTGTGAGATAAATACTTCAATATAAGGAGGTTAATTTATATCCGATTTAAATGATCCTATTGGTAATTAGTCTATCACAGTCTACCGCTGGTCCTTTTCCATGACTCGCTATCAGTCCCAATCCTTTATAGTCATCCCGATAATAGATGGTTTTGATATTGACAGCACGGTTGGCGCAGTGGTTGAGCGATTGACTGTTGCGATGCGTGTCGCGGGTTCGATTCCCGCACGAAACAATTATTTGCATGGCCTACAGATAGGTGACTTTGTATGTTTGTAAACGCACCCACAATGGGGGCAATGGGGCAATGTTTTAAAAAAAAATATTCCTCAATTTTATTCCAATTCCGTCAAACAAGGCAACTCAAACATGTGTTAACTAATAGCTTATTTGAAAAATGGTTCAGTATCGTGTCGGTAATGATAGCAGTTAGGTATATTAGATAGTTGCTTATTGTAGCGTAGGCGTTCTTATTAAGTGAAGTACTTTTAAACGCGATGAAATGAGCCTCACACATTACGCCCCAACACCTTAATGCCCGCTCATTGCATCAAGGTGAAAGATATAAAAACTATTTGCAAATCTTGTCGCTAAATAATAACAAGATAAGTTAACCCCTTAAGAATAAACATAATATAAATAATTAATTCTACATATCGTCGATTAAGTTCTAACACCGCGAGAGTCAAATTTTAAATGAAATACATTTCGTATGTCACTCGATAGGGAATCACGACAATTGATGAATCAAACACGACAGTTTGAAGAAATTCAAAAAATTTAAAACATCGCATATGTCAGTAAATGTACAGAAAACCGCGCGTAACTCAGTTTAATTGCCATAGCAACAGCGCGTAACTCAGTTTAATTGCCATAGCAACAGCGCGTAACTCAGTTTTTTCACAAAACTGAGTTTCGTGCTGCTAAACTGATTATTAGCTCTCCTGAAAAGTTACAGATTTTGATGCGGTGTTAGAACTTATGCGACGATATCACTTATTCATTACAGGACCGTGGTAGGTGTTTCTCTAGTTTCTGCCTACCCCTTTGGATAGAAGCGTGACTTTATGTATGTTTGTATGTGAATGTGAGTATAATAAAAAGATGTCATTGAAAAAACGGATTAGTATGTAACTTTATTTGCATAGCACTGTGCAAATGAAGTTACTTACCAACCCGTAACAGCACTACAGCTTCTTATAATTTTCCACGACAAATATGAACCACTAAACTAGGTAATCTAATATAACTCAACATTACATAACCCATATTTATATTACCACTATGTATATATGTATGTGGGCCTTAATTGCCTCCTTATCTAATATCCTCAAAGCATATTACACAGGCCACTTGACGAGTACAACCGACGTCGATTAGTAATAATTACTGCTGCTGATTGGCTCCATTCAACGTTGTCAATATTGTGATCAGCTGTGAGATAATTAGAGTTTGATGGATTGATTGATACGCTACTGATGATGTGAGAATTTCTAACTGAGCTTTGTTAGTAAGTGCCACTTTCTAATTACATTGTTTGAGTGTCGCAAAAAAAAGGGTTAGAGCGATAGTAAAAATCAATTCTTCAAAAATTGGTTTGATAAGTTCAATGACAATAAACAATGGACTCATGACGGTTCTACGTCTACACAACTGTGGATAGAAAGTGGCAAGATGTCTTAATAATACAACAGTGGGTATTACCATACATTCAAGAACAAACATAAACCCAAAGGTCAGACTAATCTATAAATGTACCTACTACCAGAAATTTTCCCAGTGGACCCTTAAGGAGAGGTTAGATAACCGAGCTGTGTTCTGCGCTTTCACCTACGGTATATCACGAGCCGGCGACTTCCCCCCCTCTCTTCCTCCGTGTCGCCCGCTTCCGTGAGCCTCAGACCTCGAGCGCGAGGGCGCATCGCGACCCGCACCTGACCTCCTGTTAGGGCTGCCAAGAATTGATAATCTCGATAGACCTCACCATCGACCTCTCTGTACTTATTTCTTTTATTTGGGGTCAGCCCAGCACATTGCCTTCTAACATATATCTGTATTCGACACCTCCTTTCTTGTCATATTATCTTTCATACAATCTATCCATCGTTTATTTAGTCTCAACTGACAAAAATAGTCTATGGAACTCATTTAGCAGACGCACCTCTTGGGTATGTTAAAAATGTTGCATCACAGTCACTTAAAACAATGTTATGTTACCTCATTTCCCGCGCCTCACACATTGCCATATCACGTTTTTAATAAAAGGTGATTAACAGTTCTAAGACAGCTTTTTAGCTAGACGGTTTCTATGTGCCTCTATAAGCTTTAATCTTAGGACAATTCAGAAAAGTCCCTGTACATAGTTCAACCCGAGCTGCCTTAGGTAGGTATATTATGTAGCCGGCGCCAAGCGAAACCGATGTTACCTAATTCAATTTCCTCAAGTTCCATTTCATCTTCGATAAATTCAAGCTCATTATTTTAAATGAATTCACTGTAGGTAATGCAGTATTTTGCAATTTTGATCAAGATAAAAATTAACTTTTTAATTTTAAATGCAAGGTCATGTAGAAAGCTCAAGCGGCTTATTTACAATTCGATTTCATTTTAATGGTTACGTACTTATAATGTCTACATTTTAAATATTCAATAGGTACCTATTGTCTACCCGTACGATGGTTTCAGCAGACCATCATACACCGCAAAATTCTTAAAACTACTTCAAGGACTTTCAAAGTTGGTAAGAGTATTTGTTTTCTCGAAAGGGATCGTGAATTGTGAGAAGTTGTCAAAACAGTATTACTAATGAGGATTTATGATCGAATAATGTCACAGAAAGCTTATTTTGCTATGTCGACGAGACGATGACAAAAAGGGCAACCCAAATTGAGAATAGTGTACCTACCCGACATTTCCATTTAGAGACAGCTTCGAGGTCTCTATCGATGAACTGTTTGAATAAACAATGGAACAGACTAGTAACCTACAAAGTGACGCAAACAGACTTCCAATATTCTGAAGTAAATGTTCTAAGTACATTCCTATATTTACATGCTTTTTACAATTCTGAGGCAACATTCGGGTTCATCTTCTTTCGATCTTTCCAAATTAACAACGAGGAGGCACTATGCAATTTGTAGCACCATTAAATCTAAAACAGGTTTTGCCCAAAAATTGTTAAATAAGGAATTAGGTATTTTTAATTTCAATCAATCTAAATGTAAACTAATATTAACTAACTGGCTACTAAAATTGGATTACACCAAAACAGAGGAACTACTAGTAATAAAAACGTAATTAGGTATTAAATGAGTAATTCTACCTATATATATATATTATTTTTTTCTTCATATTTTGTTGCAATTCTTCTAGTAAGACGTAACCCACTCACATACCTTCTCACCCTCTCAACACTACTTACACAAACACACTCACACAAACACACACATCACAGACAAGCACAATATACATAGGTACACCTCATCCTATGGATGAGGTGTACCTATGTATATTGTGTGGGGTATGCCCCACACGTACTGTTACTCCACTACACTTCATACAAATAGATTTTATTATTACTTTATTTTATGTTATTTGTTTTTTCTTTTTTTCTTCCAACAAATTGTTTTAACATTAAATCGAAATTGTTGCTAAACATTGTTTGTCTACCTTGCCTGTAGAGGGGAGTCCCTGGTGTCCTAAAATACAAGTCACAGCTTAGTTTAGGCACCAGTCTCCCACAAATGAANTAAAATACAAGTCACGGCTTAGTTTAGGCACCAGTCTCCCACAAATGAACATTGTCGTAATCATACCTAATTGTAATTGTTTCCTTATATGTTAGTTTATAAATGTTATTTGTGGAAGAAAATAAAGTTTTTATTATTATTTTTATTATTAGATATTATTTTATGAGACACGAAGCTATAAACTGCTGAAACTATGGAAATCGTGTAGAACAAAAAGTACATCAAGATCTGCCAATCCCAAA
>NDFZ01003222.1:0-25012 GCA_002192655.3 Mamestra configurata | reverse complement strand
ATAGATTTTACCCACGACTTCGTACGCGCACATTCCCGTTCCCATATATCATATAGCATTCCTTATGAATGCCCCTATCATGGACAAAAAGAAGATTCCAAATCCGACTGGTAGTTCCAGAGATTCTGCCAGGGTTGCGGAATTTGTTCGAAAGAGTCACCGCGGCCCTGGAAAGCAAAGGGCTTTAGAAGGAACACGGATGGGTTTTAGTCAGTAAGAGTCTGACACGCCCTTCCGCTCCACCCAGAGCGGAAGAAGTCATTTGATGATTTCCCATCGTTAAAAAAAAAAAAAAAAGTTCCAGAGATTAGCGTCTTCAAACAAACAAGCAAACTCTTCAACTTTTTATATTGGTATCATCCTCATGAATGTGGCTATCATATACCATTCCAGAGATTAGCACGTTCAAACAAACTCTTCCGCTATTACTATTAGTATAGATAGATTATTTTACAGGGAAATAATTAGTTAAAAGTGCTTAGGAGTGCCTGAACTTAATTTTAATGAAACTGAAATTACAAGTCATAGTGAAATTACATGACGTGACATGATTTGACGACAAACAAATTTATTAATTTACCTTGTATTAGGTGTAGCTAAACCTAGACTAAAACATACATATTCCAAGTCATCGTACATCAGTATCCTTTGAATCATAAAATAAACATTTATACCTTGTTATTTATTGACATTAATCGAGGATTTTTCCGTTGTCATGGCGACTAAGTTGAGTGGCGGTCCTTCCAATTAACTTGGAATACAGGCCTTTCTAAAATTCTCATTTTCTTTATAAGAACCAACAGTAGCTGAAACGTCATGTAACAAAGGCAAACATGACGTTTCAGCTACTGTTGGTAGCTAATTTGACAGTTGGTTAAAGTTAGATACGTTATTGAGACCGGCCGTAAATGAACTCAATGGATCGTTAATAACGCTGATAAAGGATTCACTCTCGATTTAACCAATTGTTACAATTTGTATAGAGGACAGAAACATTAAGATAAACCTACATAATCTACATTTATATACACAAAACCTAGCCTCGTTAGGCCCAGAATAGTCTGAAAAGAATAACTGAAATGATCCCTAAATGCGGTGCCTGGCAACAAATTTATTTAAGAGTGAAATGAAAATGGCAATCCATGTCTACCAAAGATGGAGAAACAAGTTTTTTTTCTATTGTATATAAAAACAAGCTTTTGCCCGCGAATTCGTCCGCGTGGAATAATTAATTTGGGCAGCCATATTAATTTTTAAGATACAAATTTTTCAGATGCGGTTGAACACAATGTTTATTTATTTTTTATTAAGTGCCTCAATACAAAAATTCATGGTTTTATCTTCAATAATAACTGACTCCCATACAAACTTTCACTCCCCTTTTCACCCACTTTAAGGATGATTTCTGAGATAAAAACTATCCTATGTCCTTTACCAGGACTTAAACTATACCTTNCGTCCGCGTGGAATAATTAATTTGGGCAGCCATATTAATTTTTAAGATACAAATTTTTCAGATGCGGTTGAACACAATGTTTATTTATTTTTTATTAAGTGCCTCAATACAAAAATTCATGGTTTTATCTTCAATAATAACTGACTCCCATACAAACTTTCACTCCCCTTTTCACCCACTTTAAGGATGATTTCTGAGATAAAAACTATCCTATGTCCTTTACCAGGACTTAAACTATACCTTTACCAAATTGTATCTAAATCGGTACAGCGGTTTAAGCGTGAAGAGGTAACAGACAGACAGGCACACTTTCACATTTATAATATTAGAATGGATAAAATAAATGACCATACTACTACAACAAGAGCAAAAGTTACTCTGCCTATCTGTTCGGTTATTACCTTTTCATGAAACTACTAAGAACGCGATTTTAGTCCACTCATGGAATAAAATCGTATTCTCTTTCACAATCGAAAAGAAATCCCGATCTGATCGACAACGTCAAAAACGAAATGGGTATTAATTGCGTTTTTTTTCGTTGTCGAGGCAGGAATGACATAATGAAAGTACATGTGATCGATAGCATCCATTTTTAGGGTTCCGTACCCATAAGGTAACCAATGGGACCCTATTACTAAGCCTCCGCTGTCCGTCCGTCCATCTGTTTATAAGCGGGCTGTATCTCAAGAACCTTTATATGTAGTTGAAATTAAGAGAGTGTGTATTTTTGTATTTTTTTGTGTATTTTTGTTGCCGCTATAACAACAAATAGTAATAAAAAATATAAAAGGGGGCTTCCCTACTAGAAACTTGTTTTTTTGGCATTTTTTGCTCGATCTTAATAATGGCAGCAGGACACTTGAAATGCAGACACACAGAGCAGCACAGAGTTTGTATTACTATATTCGCTAAAAAATAACAATAATGAAACAAAATAAAAATTAAAAGCAAGAGACGTGTTTTTTGGACTTTTTGCTCGATTTTAACGACGTAATATTAAATTATAATAATGGCAATGGTACGGAACCCTTCACGCGCGAGTCCGACTCGCTCAGGGCCGGTTTTTTTTTATTATGCAATTAGGTTCCCTTGGAACAGTAAAATACATTTTTCACTTGGGTTAAACGACGGGCAGTGCCAGTACTATAAAAATTGAGCCGCACCCAGGACAGACAGGCGCCAACCTTAATGTCACGCTAATGGCTTACTACGGCAATTTGCTGTTTTACAACTCACTAGGTTTTACGAGCGGCTTTGGTTCCGTGGGTTTTACCAAAGGTATCCTGGATTTTCTAGAGGAGACTTGATATTTATAAATTCAGTAGCTGTGCTTGTGGGTTACAAGCACAGCTACTGAATTTATAAATATCAAGTTTTAGTACTGATTTTTGTCACTTTTAATTCATCAATTTGCTATCATGATCTCATAAAATTCTGTAGATCTGGTGAACAGTTTTTATGGATGGGAAATCATTAAATGACTTCTTCCGCTCTGGGTGGAGCGAAAGAGCGCGTCAGACTCTTACTGACTAAAACTCATCCGTGTTCCTTCTAAAGTCTTTTGCGTTCTAGGGCCGCGGTGACTCTTTCGAACAAATTCCGCAACCCTGGCAGGGACGGGGCCCGCTAGGGCCCTCTGGCCCTAGCGGGCCCCGTCTTCTATGGTGACATCTCTTTGAAGCGCGCGTGGAACACAACGCGACATCCTGGTGGACAGTATTAACCCCCGGTTTTAGAAAAAACATTGGCATAAGATTCATCACACCGGTTAACGCGAGGTTGTCATTTTACTTTGCAATAGTTATTGCTCCAGAAACACACATACATAGATACATACAACTGGTACTTACCTTGTTTGAACACACAAACATACAGCTCTTTTGCATAATAAAAGATGTTGTCGGATTTCCTGTAATTTTTACTATCTGTGTCTGCGTTAACAAAACGTCAGCAAATGTCAAAGTGATAATAATATTGAGGAAGTCGTTCGTGACGGGTCGGTGGTTTCATTTCCATATTGTACTAACTCACAGACTCGTGGCAGTAACTAGGACAATAACAGATTTGTATAAAGGTCACCGAACTAGTAATGAGATGTGCGATCTTTGTTAGAGTCAAAGAAATCCTAAGTTATTTGAATAAATTAATAGTAAAAATGTTTTTTAATCTTTGTTCATTATCAGAATTGTACTAACCAGTAAAATTTCAACTCTATAGGAAAAGAAAGTGGTTCTAGTTCAGCTTGCATGGTTTGTTGACCTAAACAAAATATTCTTTCTTATAAAATTGTCTGTTTGTTAATCAATGGCGGCTTAAATACTGAATGGATTTGTGTGAGGGGGAAATCATTACTTGTTGGCTTGGTCATTATATACTTTTTCAAACAATAACTAGCTTTAGCTCCCGACTTATCGTGAATATTTCGAGCATTTCTAATGAATGTGGCCATCAAATACAAAAACAATTTTACAAATCCGACGTTCCAGAGATTAGTGCGTTCAAAAATTAACAAACAAACAAACTCTTTAGCTTCATTATATTAGCAAAACCCAGTAGAAAGTAAATACAAATAATTAAATTAATATATGTAAGTGTTACGCTTTTATCCAAAATCTTATCAGTCGATCAGTTAGGTTAACTAAAAAAGGAATAAAACAAATTACTTAGCAATTTTATAGCTCACCGGGTTAGCTCAACCAGAACACTAATCAAACTAATTTTGACGAAATGCCACAGGGCTCATAAAATTAGTTGACGAGTACTACTATTACGAGGACAGCTAGCCAGTCATGTCATCTGTTCACAGTTTTACTAAAAGTAGCTAGAAAGGAATGGGTTAAATCCTACAGATGGTACTAGGATAAAAGCAGGGAAACTCCGGTAACAATAGAAAGTCTGCCAGGGTTGCGGAATTTGTTCGAAAGAGTCACCGCGGCCCTGGAACGCAAAGGGCTTTAGAAGGAACACGGATGGGTTTTAGTCAGTAAGAGTCTGACACGCCCTTCCACTCCACCCAGAGCGGAAGAAGTCATTTGATGATTTCCCATACCTAAAAAAACAAAAAAAAACAATAGAAAGTGGACTGTATTAAAATAAGAAGGTTTTAAAGAAAGAGTGTGCGCTTCTTATGGAGGACGATGACGCAGTGTATGTGTGTGCCGGCCGGTGCGCGCTCGCAGCTTGAGCGCCATCTCCGCGACCGCTGCTACCGCCCGTGGTCGCCCGGCGCGTAGATGTTTCCAACATAGCTATTTCCAAAAGTAATGCGTATTGCATTTTTTTTCTACTCAAGCCTTATTCAATAAATCGGTGTCCATAATGTGAAACTGTCCGTGGAGTTTCTTGCACGTTTTTCTCTATAAGATTTACTTTGGAACGTGCAACTCTGCCGTGCTGGCGATGGGAGCGGTGAGTGTTTTGTTGCGCAATATACTTGCTGCTCTGTCGCTAGCGTGACAGAACTAGCCAGTCATCAGTCAGTCATGTTTTTAATTGTCCGATCTTGGCAATTCAAGTGCTTCTTAATGATCTATTTGATATAAATGTTTTTGATTTGAGGAGCTCGTGGCTAAATAATCACAGCCGCACGGGTCGATTTTCAAGGTTAAGCAACGCTTTCCGAGGTTGGTCTGTGGATGGGTGACCATCTTAATATACCGAGACTCCTCCGTGGCTCGGAAAGCACGTAATGCCGTTGGTTTCGGCTGTCATTTGTAGATCTTTGGCAGTCGTTACGGATAGTCAGAAGCCAGAAAATCTGACACCAGACATGCCAAGGAGTACCGTGTTAACCAATGGGTTGTAGAGGTCTGTAGGCAGCCGCTCCACGCAGGCCGCCCACCCCAATATAATTGGGAAAAAGCTAGGCAGATGATAATGTTTTTGATTTGAGTGCTAAAACATAAATCGTAACACACTAAGTTATTGTTACGCGCCAGAATTAATGTCGGGTACATTAAGTTACTACTAGCGCCATTTAGTATCGAGTAGCAGAACTAGTAGAGTCAAGTACCTTCTAGACATTTCTTTGCCAGAACATTCTACACTTCTCGATATCTGGTCAGTCGGCAGCGGGAGTTACGAGTACATTCCAGATGTTTCGAGAATAGAAGTTTCTAGAACTAACTGTCCTATATAAGGAGTGCCTAGTCCGCGACCGAGTCAGTATTGGATTAGCGATACAAGCGAATACTTCGGAAGCGATCTTCAAGTGCGAATAAAGTGATCAGTGGTGAACTTGTGTTTAATAATTAGTGAGTTTAAAGTTGTAATTAGTGTTTTTAAATTAAAGTGTCATTTTGGTTATTTAATCGGCTGTTTTTATTGTCACGAACCCCAAGCTCGTAACATTATTAACAAGTCACGCTAAATTTAAAGAATGAAAGCTGTACCACTTATTCGACGTTGACAAATTGCACAAAGTGAAACTTCTGCGACACAATTGCACAGCTGCTGTGTAATCAAGGGAAAAGCGTGGCACTAAGAAAGGCGTGACACGCCGCACCGTGCCGATATGAGCTTTGAAGACGAGAATGTGCCGCCAACCAATGAGAGTGAATTTCCCGAAGTGGGTTTTATTCTGCCCAGCACTACTTGCGCTATAATGAGGATCGTGTGCGAAGATGGTGGACATTTTTCATAGGAATTTTTCTCTTATGATATATTTAGTTTTTCGTTTCTTCACGTTTTGTAATATTATTTAGAGGTAGATGTTTAGCACTATTCCTCGTTTCAGATTATAGCTTTTATTGTCCTTCATTATAAATATAAATTATATTGTCACTGATAGCTATTGAACAGGTACTTGTCAACTTTACTTGTCATTTTATCTTATCTGCAACCTAGCGGTAAATGTTAACGACCATGTTAAGCATAATGGTATAATTATGTCAAATCGTTATGGAGTACCTATATCATACTACACTTGAAACTGTAATAGTCGTTTAATGTGCAATACTGGTAGCTATTTAACAGCATCCGAATAGATTGAAAGATGACCTTTTCATGGTTGGAATAAGCATGGTAGATTATGAATTTAAGTTAAAATATTATGTGCCCAGCGAAATAAAAAAACTTTGTAGTTTTTGTAATTTATGTCTATTCAAAATTTAAGGCTTTGTACTTTCGGAGATTAATGGTAAATTTTCATCTTGTAAGTGTCTTAAATAACTTTGTTATATATTTTTTTAATATGAAAAAAAAGAAGTATTTGGAACCCTCACAATACGGAACAGAGTTCGGAACCCTAAAAACAAGAGACGACCTAAATAAACCTTTAAAGGGTGTAAAGTGGGAATGGAAGGCCATCATGAGTCTGAATAATAAAATTTATCTCCGTATTCTATTTTATGAAACGAATATCATGCGTCTACGTCTTTTGATACGAGTGCTACGAAGCTACGAAGATGCTACGAAGGTGCTACGAAAGTTTCGTAGAGGAGCAATTGTTCAATGTGAAAGATAATCTACAATTTGCACGTTCTTCTTCATAGAGATATACGCCATATGTTTTTGACTGACTGACCTTGATAATTCAAAGCTTGATTTAAAAGCTTTTTTGAAATGATTTATCACACTTCACACTAATATTATAAAGGCAAAAGTTTGTGAGTATGTTTGTGTGTATGTATGTTACTTCTTCACGCGCAAACGGCTGGACCAATTTTGATAAAATTTAGTAGGCAGGAAGCTGACACCCTGGATTGCAACCGGGAGTGTGTTTCCTTCGGATAATTTTCGACATTCACGCGGAGTATCTGATAAACGGCGGGTAACACCGCGGGGCGCTGCTAGTAAACGGATATGATTATGAATTTCTTGAGTATATTTAAAATAATTAAACTGCATCCCTTGCAGTCTGCTTCTCCCAATCTTGTTGACTGGCTTATCGGTTCATCAAGCTTTGAACACTTTAACCTAGTTTGTACTGAAACGTGAATAACAATGCTATTGTATACTTGCTTAATCAGACAAGAACGTGTTCTAAGCAACTTGATTTTTTTATGATAGTCCGTACAAACTTTATAACAGTTTTCGTAATCATTTATTTATTTATTTATTAAAACTTTATGCACTGTCTAGTTGCATTGCATTCATAAATGTTTTAAAAAAAAAAAAAACATTTATGAATACATAGATACATACATACACATAAACAAAGTCATTAAGAAAAAACGATATGCATTTGATTTGTTGTTCAAATCTACTTCAGCCTAAAAACCATCAAAATTCGACATTAAAGTAGGGTTTCAGACGTTCTTTACTCCAAATGTGACCTCCAAACGCATACCTTCCCAACTTGCATAACTATTGTTATTTTGTGTATTTTATTTTATGGTATGTGTCATGCTTGTAGCAAATAAACTCTTTTTATTTCCTCTTCCAAATACTGAATGCAGAAACCGGTTGTCAGCCTTAATTTTAGTGAGCGTGTGACTAGCTTCTTCTAGCGGCTTCGCCTGCGCGTTAGCTGAAAACATCTACTCACCCCTGTGCCAAGATTTATCCAAATTCATCGAGCCGTTAAGGTGTGAGCAACAAACGTAACAAACAGACAAATAGAGCGAGTTACTTTCGCATTTATAATACATATACTAGCTGTCGCCCGCAACTAAGCCCGCGTGAATGTCTAAAATCATCCCAAGGGGTGATAATCCCGAGAAAAAAAATCCTATGTGTTATTCCAGACTACAAGAGTATAATCTACCTCTGTGCCAAATTTCATCAAGATCCGTTCAGCCGTTCTGACGTGATTGAGTAACAAACATACAGCCATCCATCTAAACATACAAACTTTCGCATTTATAATATACTAGCGGACATCACGCGGTTTCACCTGCGTAGTTCCCCTTCCCGTAGGAATACGGGGATAAAATATAGCCTATGTAACTCGCTGATAATGTAGCTTTCCAATGGTGAAAGAACTTTTGAAATCGGCCCAGTAGATTTTGAGTTTATTCATTACAAACATACACACACAAAAATAAAAAAAACTTTATAATAAAAGTGTAGATTTAGAAGTATAGTTATAGAAATATGGATTCATATTATGATTATCTAGACAGGCCATTTCCGATACGATTTCAGCTACATTTTACCTGATTTCCGTGATTCCAAGGCAGCTTTCCCCGCTTATCAATATCGGATCAGACGGCGCGGTTGCGAGGAAGTGGTTGTATCGTACCTTCCAACCACGTAGTTATTTATTCGTGTTTTATTGCTATACCAAGGTCAGCATGCTTATTTGTTTTTAATAGAGCTTAACATTACGAGCGTATTGCCCGGTAAACGTGTATAGCGTACAATGAAGATAAATAGTTTATTTTTCTAAATAAGTTTAAGGCCCAGTTTCAGGATCGAAAACTATCGCAAGTTAATATGTTGTAGCGGCATCAATGCCACATGAAAAACTAAGAAGTGAAATTTGAACGGCAACAAAAATAACCGCCATCTATCCTGTCAGCGACGAACTACCAACGAAATCCTGCATCGCGCAAGCAAAGTTCTCCGTGCGATTTGAACATATACAACAGTCCGAATATCAACTATCGGGCAGTTTCCCAACAGACACAATAACCGTCTGATCGGAGGATCCTCCCTTATCAATGGAAGTTTGCGGAAATTTACTCTCTGTACCGCTTACCTCTATAATGTGACAAATGTTCAACAGCCAATAGCATCACTTGATTTGTCAATGCTCAGTGCAAGTTATGTACCTACATGTAATGTCTATGATCATTAATCGGGCACTTATTCCAGAGGTCGCCTTATATCTGACATCAATATTGCCAAGATTGACCATACCCATTACCCAGATACTGGATTTTAGAGGTCAGACAGGCAGTCGCTCTATGTAAAATATTGGTAGGGTAGTTGTTACGATTGAAATAGGCTTTATGGAAAAAAGAGATACACATATCAAGTAAATTCGTCATAACACGGAACGCTGCAGCGCACCGATTGTTAAATTACATCGGAACAACTTCCCCGCGGCACGTTTAGTCCCGCTATCCCTTACTCGGCTTCATCCAGATAGACTGGGAGCCGACCCCAACACAGTTGGTAAACACTTTTTTTTGGATGGGAAATCATCAAATGACTCCTTTCTCTGGGCGGAGCGGAAGGGGTGTCAGACTCTTACTGACTAAATCCATCCGTGTTCCTCCTGATGCCCTTTGCGTTCAAGGGCTGCGGTAACTCTTTCGAACAAATTCCGCTATGAGAAAAGACTAGGCAGATATTATAGAGTTCAGGCTACAAACAACTTTTCAACTTCCCATGTCAAATTAAGGTCCCCCTACACATTTAAGTCGTTTATTTCATGCTTACATACTTTCCTTTGCAGAAAGATATAAGCCCGAAGTCTTATTTATTTCAGAGCAGACACTTGAAATATGTGGAAAATCCGTTTACATTTGGGTTTGCCAAGAAGCAAGTCATACAGCCTAATTGAATTGTTTTGGGACGCAATTCTTCACAACAAACGGATTTATTACGTCCCTAGTGAGTTAAGACATGCGACTAGATTCGGCTTCCGAGAATTAAGTAGAAGAGTTTTGAAAAAAAAAAAACTATACAATGAGACGTTACTGAATGGTTGCTTCATCATCATCATCCTCATCATATTAGCCGAAAGACGTCCACTGCTGGACATAGGCCTCCCCCAAGTGTCGCCACAACAACCGGTCCTGTGCGTCTCGCATCGCTCTTGGTAAGACTGGTGTCAGATCCTGGTCCTGGCTTCTAACCCATAACTATTGTCAAAGATCTACAAATGACAGCCGGGACCAACGGCTTAACGTGCTTTCCGAGGCACGGAGGAGACTTGAAATGTTCAAATGGTGCTTAGCCTTGAAGATCGACCCTTGTGTCTGGTATTATTTAGCCATGAGTCTTCTCCGTGCCCCGGATAGCTCGTTAAGCGTTGGTCCCGGCTGTCGACTGTGTCTGTACATCTTTGTCACTCACTATAGCAGAAAACCTGATACCAGTCTTGCCAAGCAGTACCATGCTCTCCAGACACACACGAAAGACGTCCACTGCAGCTGGTCGATTCTGTATAGATGTCACGTGATTACATAGTGAGCTGTCATTCCAACTTGATTATATGGATTGATAGCTCACCTCGTGATCACTTTACCCAAGCCTTCACTTCGATATGTTTACAAAATCGACCGGCTGGACATAGGCCTCCCCCCAAGAAGGTATCCCAAGGGGAATGGGTTTGCCATAATGACCACGTTTGGCAGGTGGTTTGGCGATCGCAGTGTAGCTGTTGCAATGCACAGAGAATGCTGCTGCCCATTCTCTGGTGAGTCCCTTAATCGCCTCGTACAACACCCACGGGATGTGACGGGATGGTGCCATTATTTTACGTCCGACACCATACAGAACAGATAGGTAGTTGCTTCATGTAAAATACTGGTATTGAACTGTATCTGGTTGAACTGGAAGCCGAACAGAAAAGGCTAAGCAGAGTTCACTCTTTTCAATTTGCAAATGAATAGATCATTATTTTTCGCTGTATAAGCCATTTTGGTATGAGTTCTTTTGAACCTCATAAGTTTTTCAAGGTCTTTTTTGCTTTTTTGGATTATCATAAATTGCCTTGACTTGGCTAGATTCCAACTAAATAGCAGTTACTGGTATTACAACTGGATTTAATATAAAAAAATATTGTGCATTTCTTTTTTTCAATCAATAAAGATTGTATGGAGTTTTATGGAATTTTTAAACAAACGGAACAGTGATATTTAGTATGATTATTTTTTAATGAAAACTTCATGCAACACAAAGGTTGCCAGCACATCAAGCTACAACGATCTATCGAATTTTGTTAATAGATTTTCAACTTTATCGCTAAAGCATCAGGTTCAAGGTTGATTGGGAAAATTTGACAGGACAAAATCCACAGAATTTAAAGCATTTTAAAAGATTGAGTCTGTAAAACTGGTTCCAATTGGGTAAGTTCCAAAAGAAATTACATGTTTTCTATGTAAATATTTCCTGCTGTCAGAATATTTTAACAGATTTCAAAAAAGGAGGTTATCAATTCGACCTGTATGTATGTAATATTATCAGAATTGCAGTTTTTGTAAAAGTTAGTCTATCGATATCACTAAATTAATTAATAACATTGTTTCATTAGTAAAAGGACAAAAGTTAACACAACACAAGTACCTCCTTAAACGTAAGTTTGCATTTGCTTTGTAGTATCCAAAATTATTTTTTAAGTATTTACGTATAGTGTTCACCTAAACTGTAGAGCAGTTTCTAAATAACAAACATAAAAAAAATACAATCGAATTGAGAACCTGCTCGTTTTTTAGGGTTCCGTACCAAAAGGGTAAAACGGGGTCCTATTACTAAGACTCCGCTGTCCATCTGTCCGTCTGTCACCAGGCTGTATCTCATGAACCGTGATAGTTAGACAGTTGAAATTTTCACAGATGATGTATTTCTGTTACCGCTACAAATCCAAAAAAAAAACTGAATAAAATAAATATTAAAGGGGGGTCCCATACAAGAAACGTGATTTTTATTTGCCGTTTTTATAAATGGTACGGAACCCTTCGTGCGCGAGTCCGATTCACACTTGCCGGTTTCTTTGAAGTCGATTAGAAATAATCCAACTTTTCGTTCGTGATAAGTTGATAACTTAGCGTATTAAGTCCATCGTGAGCACAAGGCAACAGACACGGACGAAGAAAGCATCTATCTCGTAGCGGGCACTGAAATATATAGCTCTCTTTGATGAGGCTAGCACTTACCTATATCCCCAATGTTATTTTGCCCTAATCCTGAAAAGAAACGTCAGGCTCCTAAAGATTTTCAACTTTAGTCCTGAGATTGGCAATTCCCTTTGTGTCTATAAGCGGCCTTCTATCAAACGGGATGTCAGCTTATTTTCGAAGCCAACCAATATTACGTTGTACTTAGGTCCTTGTTTGTTCCTTCTTACAAGAAAAGAGGCAAAAAAAACCTTATGATGGATGGCGACAAGTACGTTCCTTAGCGTACAAAAGGAGCCGAAATCCGTGTAGTAATTCCATCATGCTTGTTCCTCTTTGTTTGTTTTTCTTTTCACGAAAACAAATATGGCGTATTGAGATTTCTTTTTTCTTCCTACATCCTTAAAAAAAAAAAGGGACAACTCACACACGATCCCAAACTAGGCAGAGCCTGTGCTATGGCAACCAGACAAATGATAAACATACTTATATATTTCTAAATACATACATATTGTAGACAAATTACACCCAGACACAGAACAAAAATGATCATGCTCATCACACAAAGATTTGTCCTGAGTGGGAACCGAACCCACGACCTCCGGTTTAGCAGTCAGGGTCACTAACCACTCGACTTTTTGCCAGTGACTTGACCCACGTGTAGGTTGAATAGTATCCGATGGAACCTAATTCCGGGATAAAAACGGTATCTCTGCTTGAATCCAGGTCATGATCATCATCTACCCATCAACAGATCTCCACAGAGAAATACTCAAATCTCTGTTTGTAATTTTTTTTTAATTATTTTATTTAACCTTGTGTTAGCAACTAACTCGGAGTTAAAACATCACTCTGTCAGCAAGTTCAATATGTATGAGATAGGTATCCTTGCAGTTTGCCGGCTTCCGTTACTTAGTGGGTGAAGATGTAGGTTGAATCAGATATTTGTGTCAATAGGAGCCCTTTTGGTGTTGGTTTGTTAAGTTTGTTAAAAGTAAGCTTAAATTACGCTCAGACTGTGTTTATACTTTTGGCTCGTCATAGCATGGTTTCTATGCCCTTGATTTTATTATTTACAAAATTTGGATGGTTGTTTGTTACTCAACCACGTCGAGACGGCTGAACGGATGTGGATGCAATTCGGTACAGAGATAGATTTTTGACTAAAATAGCACTTAGGCAACTACTATTATTCCGGGAAGCTCGTTTATAAATAAAAAGTGACACGAATCAATATGAAATTCAAGCAGTTTTTATCTTTTCCATATCGAAAACACCTAAATATCCCAACTTTCAAATGCTTTTTCATCAAAAGGGACAAATAACTTAAAACACACTATAGGCCCTTCGCGCGGGACCCGAATAGTTTTATTTGCCCAACTAGACCATGAACTGGGACATCCAACCCGAAATAGTGGATCAATAATACGTCATGTCTGTTGTCTGTGATATTGTGGGCCAAACAGTCACAAATAAGTTAGGGAAATCGTGTTATTGACGAAGTTTTTACTTCGCGTGAAGCTGTTTGTAAGAAGTTTTTCGTGTAGCGTAATTTGTGTTATGGCAGTAAAAAAGGTTTAAATGGTAAGTTAGGATTTAAGAACCGTTCTTTTTTATTATTGATAGGCACGCGTTTGACTACAATCTCACCTGATGGAAAGTTTTGATGTGGTCGATGATGGAGCTCGCATGCCTAGAAGTAACCTATTCACTCTAAGACTCCCAGGTTGCACAGATCAGGAAACACAGACTGCGGCAGGGAATTCCACTCCTTAGCCTTGTGACCACTTAATTTCACACTTTAGCCGTCTTAGGCCGAATGTTCCAGCGATAAGACAGACGCCTTATTATGTTAGATAGACCTGAAATTAATACCGTGTTACCCAGTTAATGGGTTGTGGAGGTCCGGTAGGCAGCCGCTCCATGTAAAAAACTGGTATTCAGCTGATTCCAGTTTGACTGGGAGCCAACCCCAATGTAGTTAGGAAAAAGGCTAGGCAGATGAAACCTCAAATTATCATTGATTTATGAATAAATGAAAAATATTGTAATTACAACATTAACATGACACAAAGCGAGCATTCATGCAGTCAGTGCGTGGAAACGAAACACATACTCGGAGTTTAAGACACTGCGTATCGTAACATGCTCGGCATGCTCGCTGCGAATGGTACATTACGGCTCGTAACACCAGTCACACCTACCTTTACAGTACAGAATTAAGATAATGATTTTTCCTTGTAATAATAATCACCTTATAAAGTTGATTTTTGTGTTGCAAGAATTACTTACCACTGATGGGGTGATAGAAAGAAAGAAAGAAAAAAAAGCATGACGCATACACAAAAAAAAATAACAAAAGTTATGCAAATTGGGAAGATATACGTCACATTCGCACAAAACGGCCATCGCTCAGCATAATGCTTGGACTCGTGTGCGAGACAGAGCCATACTTAATCGTGCCTGAAAGTGACTTGAAATTAATATACACAATGGAAGATGCTGGCCCAATCTTCTAACAGAATGACATATTAATCCAGTTAAATCAAAAAGACAACTCTGAGCAAAGATAATTAAAAATCCCTAAATGATACCACTAATAAAGCAATGAATTTCAACTGCCAGTTGCCGCCGAACGGGAACTGGCTCTCAAATAAAGTTCCTCTCTTCCAACCTTGACTTATTTGGCACGCTCTCAATGTCGCCCATGGTGATAACTCACATATCTTTATATTCTTTGCTTATTCGGTATTATTTCCTCGTTTATTATACCTCAAATGACAGCTTCTTACTTACCAATAGATAGTTAAGGTATTGTTAAAAATAAATTTTCTCCAAGAATGAAATGTTTGCTTAAACACATTTAATTTTGATGTGACAACGTCTAATAAATCGATGAACGCCGGCTGCACGCACGAAAAAGGATGACTCATTGTAACGTTACGCTCATTGTAACGTTACGATCGGAGCGAGCGCTCATTGTAACGTTACGATCGGAGCGAGAGCGCTGCACAATTAAATTTTATTCATAAAAGTATGCAATCATTTCATCAATGTTTTGTTATGACGTTGTCACGTTAAACTATCGTCCGTAAACCGACTTTACAGACAACCAATTTTTTTTTTTGAGAAATGTTATTTTTGGGAATTACTTTAACCGTAATGACTACTGATATTTATGATACTGCGTTTGCTGTAGATAATTATAACTTGTGCAATGATTCTAACAATTTTAAATTGAAGAATAATTGTAAGTATGTCATTATCCTTTTGTCCTTAATCCAATTACATTAAGATCAGTTATTCCATGTTTTTTTTTTCGTGCCGATCTCAATAGACACATCCTTTGCTTTTCCATACCCTCACCAACCATTCATCATTTCTTTGACCTTCCTCTATCCCCATCATCTATCTACCTTATCTCACTTTATCTTTATCGTCTCCTCTTACCTTATATTCCTTTACTTACCATTCGTACCCAAAATTTCGTCGCTTTCGTCATCTTGAGATTTCTATCAGGCATTATTTACTTCTGAAATTCTCTGACAAGCAACTCTAATAAATACGTATATTTTCGACACTATCAATCCTAATCCTTTGCAGTTAATAATAATAATAATGTATTTATTGTTTCACAAACTAGGTGACATACATGCTTAGTACAAATTTATGTGCAGNTATCTTGGGACAACTCGACAACTCACACACGATCCCAAACTAGGCAGAGCCTGTGCTATGGCAACCAGACAAATGATAAACATACTTATATATTTCTAAATACATACATATTGTAGACAAATTACACCCAGACACAGAACAAAAATGATCATGCTCATCACACAAAGATTTGTCCTGAGTGGGAACCGAACCCACGACCTCCGGTTTAGCAGTCAGGGTCACTAACCACTCGACTTTTTGCCAGTGACTTGACCCACGTGTTGGTTGAATAGTATCCGATGGAAACCTAATTCCGGGATAAAAACGGTATCTATGCTTGAATCCAGGTCATGATCATCATCTACCCATCAACAGACCTCCACAGAGAAATACTCAAATCTCTGTTTGTAATTTTTTTTTAATAATTTTATTTAACCTTGTGTTAGCAACTAACTCGGAGTTAAAACATCACTCTGTCAGCAAGTTCAATATGTATGAGATAGGTATCCTTGCAGTTTGCCGGCTTCCGTTACTTAGTGGGTGAAGATGTAGGTTGAATCAGATATTTGTGTCAATAGGAGCCCTTTTGGTGTTGGTTTGTTAAGTTTGTTAAAAGTAAGCTTAAATTACGCTCAGACTGTGTTTATACTTTTGGCTCGTCAAAGCATGGTTTCTATGCCCTTGATTTTATTATTTACAAAATTTGGATGGTTGTTTGTTATTCAACCACGTCGAGACGGCTGAACGGATGTGGATGCAATTCGGTACAGAGATAGATTTTTGACTAAAATAGCACTTAGGCAATTACTATTATTCCGGAAAGCTCGTTTATAAATAAAAAGTGACACGAATCAATATGAAATTCAAGCAGTTTTTATCTTTTCCATATCGAAAACACCTAAATATCCCAATTTTCAAATGCTTTTTCATCAAAAGGGACAAATAACTTAAAACACACTATAGGCCCTTCGCGCGGGACCCGAATAGTTTTATTTGCCCAACTAGACCTTGAACTGGGACATCCAACCCGAAATAGTGGATAAATAATACGTCATGTCTGTTGTCTGTGATATTGTGGGCCAAACAGTCACAAACAAGTTAGGGAAATCGTGTTATTGACGAAGTTTTTACTTCGCGTGAAGCTGTTTGTAAGAACTTTTTCGTGTAGCGTAATTTGTGTTATGGCAGTAAAAAAGGTTTAAATGGTAAGTTGGGATATAAGAACGGTCCTTTTTATTATTGATAGGCACGCGTTTGACTACAATCTCACCTGATGGAAAGTTTTGACGTGGTCGATGATGGAGCTCGCATGCCTAGAAGTAACCTATTCACTCTAAGACTCCCAGGTTGTACAGATCAGGAAACACAGACTGCGGCAGGGAATTCCACTCCTTAGCCTTGTGACCACTTAATTTCACACTTTAGCCGTCTTAGGCCGAATGTTCCAGCGATAAGACAGACGCCTTATTATGTTAGATAGACCTGAAATTAATACCGTGTTACCCAGTTAATGGGTTGTGGAGGTCCGGTAGGCAGCCGCTTCATGTAAAAAACTGGTATACAGCTGATTCCGGTTTGACGGGGAGCCAACCCCAATGTAGTTAGGAAAAAGGCTAGGCAGATGAAACCTCAAATTATCATTGATTTATGAATAAATGAAAAATATTGTAATTACAAAATTACGTGTACTGACCGGTGTTACGGGACCTAATGTAACATGACACAAAGCGAGCATTCATGCAGTCAGTGCGTGGAAACGAAACACATACTCGGAGTTTAAGACACTGCGTATCGTAACATGCTCGGCATGCTCGCTGCGAATGGTACATTACGGTACAAGCCGTAATGTACCATTACGACACCAGTCACACCTACCTTTACAGTACAGAATTAAGATAATGATTTTTCCTTGTAATAAAAATCACCTTATAAAGTTGATTTTTGTGGTGCAAGAATTACTTACCACTGATGGGTTGATAGAAAGAAAGAAAGAAAAAGAGTTTATTTGCGACAAGCATGACGCATACACAAAAAAAAAATACAAAAGTTATACAAATTGGGAAGATATACGTCACATTCGCGCAAAACGGCCATCGCTCAGCATAATGCTTGGAATCGTGTGCGAGACAGAGTCATACTTAATCGTGCCTGAAAGTGACTTGAAATTAATATACACAATGGAAGATGCTGGCCCAATCTTCTAACAAAATGGCATATTAATCCAGTTAAATCAAAAAGACAACTCTAAGAGCAAAGTTAATTAAAAATCCCTAAATGATACCACTAATAAAGCAATGAATTTCAACTGCCAGTTGCCGCCGAACGGGAACTGGCTCTCAAATAAAGTTCCTCTCTTCCAACCTTGACTTATTTGGCACGCTCTCAATGTCGCCCATGGTGATAACTCACATATCTTTATATTCTTTGCTTATTCGGTATTATTTCCTCGTTTATTATACCTCAAATGACAGCTTCTTACTTACCAATAGATAGTTAAGGTATTGTTAAAAATAAATTTTCTCCAAGAATGAAATGTTTGCTTAAACACATTTAATTTTGATGTGACAACGTCTAATAAATCGATGAACGCCGGCTGCACGCACGAAAAAGGATGACTCATTGTAACGTTACGCTCATTGTAACGTTACGATCGGAGCGAGCGCTCATTGTAACGTTACGATCGGAGCGAGAGCGCTGCACAATTAAATTTTATTCATAAAAGTATGCAATCATTTCATCAATGTTTTGTTATGACGTTGTCACGTTAAACTATCGTCCGTAAACCGACTTTACAGACAACCAATTTTTTTTTCTGAGAAATGTTATTTTTGGGAATTACTTTAACCGTAATGACTACTGATATTTATGATACTGCGTTTGCTGTAGATAATTATAACTTGTGCAATGATTCTAACAATTTTAAATTGAAGAATAATTGTAAGTATGTCATTATCCTTTTGTCCTTAATCCAATTACATTAAGATCAGTTATTCCATGTTTTTTTTTTCGTGCCGATCTCAATAGACACATCCTTTGCTTTTCCATACCCTCACCAACCATTCATCATTTCTTTGACCTTCCTCTATCCCCATCATCTATCTACCTTATCTCACTTTATCTTTATCGTCTCCTCTTACCTTATATTCCTTTACTTACCATTCGTACCCAAAATTTCGTCGCTTTCGTCATCTTGAGATTTCTATCAGGCATTATTTACTTCTGAAATTCTCTGACAAGCAACTCTAATAAATACGTATATTTTCGACACTATCAATCCTAATCCTTTGCAGTTAATAATAATAATAATGTATTTATTGTTTCACAAACTAGGTGACATACATGCTTAGTACAAATTTATGTGCAGGAATGAACAGATGATGTACTGCTGGTACTTAAAAAAAGGAAACCCTGAGCTATAAGTACCAGCTGCTCTTAAGTGACACAGTGAAAGCAGTTCGTGATATTACATGCAAACATGTTAATTGAAGTTGCTGAGACAATAACCATACATTTAGTTATAAACAAGAAACACTTCAACAAGCCCAGAAAAAAAAAACACATTTAATTTTTTATGTGACAACGTCTAATAAATCGATGAACGCCGGCTGCACGCACGAAAAAGGATGACTCATTGTAACGTTACGCTCATTGTAACGTTACGATCGGAGGGAGAGCGCTGCACAATTAAATTTTATTCATAAAAGTATGCAATCATTTCATCAATGTTTTGTTATGACGTTGTCACGTTAAACTATCGTCCGTAAACCGACTTTACAGACAACCATTTTTTTTTTTGAGAAATTTTATTTTTGGGGATTACATTAACCGTAATGACTACTGATATTTATGATACTGCGTTTGCTGTAGATAATTATAAATTGTGCAATGATTCTAACAATTTTAAATTGAAGAATAATTGTAAGTATGTCATCATCCTTTTGTCCTTAATCCAATTACATTAAGATCAGTTATTCCATGTTTTTTTTTCGTGCCGATCTCAATAGACACATCCTTTGCTTTTCCATACCCTCACCAACCATTCATCATTTCTTTGACCTTCCTCTATCCCCATCATCTATCTACCTTATCTCACTTTATCTTTATCGTCTCCTCTTACCTTATATTCCTTTACTTACCATTCATGCCCAAAATTTCGTCGCTTTCGTCATCTTGAGATTTCTATCAAGCATTATTTACTTCTGAAATTCTCTGACAAGCAACTCTAATAAATACGTATATTTTCGACACTATCAATCCTAAACCTTTGCAGTTAATAATAATAATAATAATGTATTTATTGTTTCACAAACTAGGTGACATACATGCTTAGTACAAATTTATGTGCAGGAATGAACAGATGATGTACTGCTGGTACTTAAAAAAAGGAAACCCTGAGCTATAAGTACCAGCTGCTCTTAAGTGACACAGTGAAAGCAGTTCGTGATATTACATGCAAACATGTTAATTGAAGTTGCTGAGACAATAACCATACATTTAGTTATAAACAAGAAACACTTCAACAAGCCCAGAAAAAAAAAACAGATAACACGACAACACCAGTATCAGTACCTACTGGTCAGCAAAATTAAATCCGGGATACAGATAACTCACAGAGATATGGTCAGCGCCGAGCGCTGCGGTTAGTGTTGTATACCTACAGTCGTATCAACCGACGTTATATCATTCGAACTATTTACATAAGCCACTTTTGGTCTAAAGATTTAGGGACGCAGTTGGTAAAGCCTTATTTATTAAGTGCAAAGCCACATTCCTAATCTTCTCTCGGTATTTTACATGAACTGACTGCCTATTGTCGGATAGGCAGATGTTGCTCCACAACCCAGAAACTGGGCAACACTACTCCTTGGCAAGATTGGTGCAAGATTTTCTGGCTTCTCACTATCCGTAACGACTGTTAATGATCTTTAAATGAAGGCCGGGACCAACTGCTTAACGTGCTTTCCGAGGCACGGAG
Source organism: Mamestra configurata (assembly GCA_002192655.3). Taxonomy (NCBI): domain Eukaryota; kingdom Metazoa; phylum Arthropoda; class Insecta; order Lepidoptera; family Noctuidae; genus Mamestra; species Mamestra configurata. The sequence continues at coordinate 4,194 of NDFZ01003222.1, read as the reverse complement.
GAAACTCGGTATGTTAAGATGTTCACCCATGCACAGACCAACCTTGGCAAGCGTTGCTTACCCTTGATCAAACCGTACGGCTGTTATTCTTTTAGCCACGAGCGTTATAAAACTGTTATTCATTAGAAAAAAAGCCGCGTCAAATGGTCGAAGTGTATCATGTCTTCCTACGACAAAAAGTTACTGATTTTTGTCTTGAGGGCAGAATGCGGAGATATCGTATCTAGTCCAGATACGATATCTCCGCATTGTACCCTCGATATATATATGTCACCGGAAAATTGCAAACGCCGTAAGATTGTAAAATATCGCGTGAAATTGTAAACTTGTATTTTTGTATCTTTATAAGACACGGGTGTATTGGAACCTATCGAGTTTGAATGGGAAATAAATCCCATCCAAAGATAGTGGCAGTGGGTATAGTAGGTGTAAAAAGGTTGTGGGAAGAAATTAAACAATGTTTTCCGGAATATGATCGTGCACTCCTTCGAATATATAATAATAATAATAATAATATAATAATATCTTGGGACAATTCACACACGGTCATCTGATCCCAAACTAGACAGAGCCTGTGCTATGGCATCCAGACAACNCCCAAACTAGGCAGAGCCTGTGCTATGGCAACCAGACAACTGATAAACATACTTATATATTTCTAAATACATACATATTATAGACAAATTACACCCAGACACAGAACAAATGATCATGCTCATCACACAAAGATTTGTCCTGGGTGGGAATCGAACCCACGACCTCCGGTTTAGCAGTCAGTGTAACCACTCGACCAACAGGCCAGTCAATATCTTGTTTTAAAAATGTACTGCTTTCTAAACAGAGAAGGGATAATTTTGATAACGCCATGATTTTGAGCACGTTTTGACTACATAATATAACGACCTGGTCACGACTTCGGTCTTAGCGGTAAACGCACCCACGATACAGGAGAAATTCCTAGTGTGGGGCAACGTTTTTGAAGTGATAACTTCTTATGGGAGGGTAAACCGCTTCGTAACGTAACGCGTTACGGCGCCAGTCTATCTGGCTTCCCTTTCTCTTACGCATACGGCAGCTGTAGACAGGCTCTTCCTCTCTTACTCTAACCCACATCGCTAGTCGTATTTCGGACAGACGCTTCCCATATTAAATAGTTCAACTTAGATATATATATATTTTTTTAAACAACTGTTTTCACTGTTTTTCTACTTAGTATAGCAACTACATTGTTACTCAAAATGAAAAGTACTAAATAAACAACTATTAGAAACAATGTTCTTTGAAGAAACGTGCCCTTTTGAATTGCAACTTCTCAGAAGCTACTCAAAGGAGTAAAATAAAACTTCTTGGGAAGTGCCGTTGAAACGAGGTACAAGTTACGACCTACTTACCTAAGCTTCTCAGTTTTCTCTAGGATATTTATTATATTGCACTTTGAGCGATATTGTTACTTTAGTTGTTAAGTTACAATTACTGGACTAAATTAATGTTAGTTACAATATAAAAAAAACTATTAAGTCCGTAAAATGTTGTACATTTATTTTTTACTCTATCAAATCAATAAAAAATTACATAGATAAAACCCATGTTAGTTCAGGAATATAATATCTTACCTCTTTTATTTTGATGTGATGTCACATAACATTTGAATGCACTCTTAATTTTTAACCTACTACTTTGTTTACGATACCAAAGAAAAAATATGTTTCCAATATTTTCAGGTAATGTAACTAAATATGATAAACTTTTTGGTACACCAAAATAGCAATAACCCGAAACATTCACATTCTAAATTCAAAATATTATAAATGCAAACTAAACGTAAAGGCGCAAACACACCGCAGCGATGCCGCAGCGTATGCTTTGCACGGGCACGCGGCGCATATTAGCTGCGTGGATTCATTTGTTTGACAACGTGGGTCTACAAACTGCAGTACACACTAGACACCCACAACTATGTACAACTATAGCGTGGCCCACCGCGGCACACAGGTGCTGCGACACAGTTGTACAAGTACAAAGCGAAGCTTAACACACGTGCGTAGCCTCAGTTTGCGCTTTAACCCTTTCATCAAATCCCTGTGTAGCTTCTTCCTCAATACAACAAAACTCAAACATGTAACTAGTGATGGGGCCAAACCAAAGACAATAGTCGATAGATGTGCATAATATGGCGTCGGAGGATAGCCCGTGCATTTCTGAACTGTGTGCTGATGAAGAAACTTAAGTCCGCAGTCAGGAAGTGGCGGAGAATGCGCCTCTTCCGCAAGAGAGACGGTAAGTTTGATAAGAACTGGTTAGTTTTTCAAGGGAACAAGGTTATGTCGATACTTGGGTAGGTATTGAGATAAGACCTTTGAGTTGTTTCGTGTAAAAGGAAGAGATGGGTCGGCTATGGGTTTGGCCGGACCCGCGTTGAAATGGTAGACTTGTCGATCCATTTCTGATAGCAAGAGATGAATGGCATGACTTTACATGGCAGCTCAAATGAGGCTTTAGCGCGATCACGTAACGTTTACTTGTGCCAATTTTTGTAGAATAAAAAAAACCGGTACTGTCACCAGACGGCGCTGGTCCTGTTTCAAAATAACGTTTACGTTAATGCGATCGAGTACGTTATAAAACAACAAGTAGTGCATATTACAGGCACGACGTACTATCTCATAAGGCACCTAAGGGTGTTAATATACCAATCGATCGATTGTCGATCGATGCCATCGATGCCCTTGATCGACGTTAATCGATTGGTCTGGTAGCTTTGACTGATTGAAGAAAGGAGTAGAAACTATCAATCGACGACGTCGGCTAATCCACTCTACCATCCATCGACGATCGATCGATCGGAGTGGTAACATCCTAAGACTACTGGATAATATGATGCTAGAAAAGAAGCGATGCGACCAGTGACTCCCGTGTCTCTTTCATTCTGGTTTTCTTCAGACCTCTTTGCGTCGTTGGTCCCCAACGTTTAGGGTGACCACGACGAATTTTTGTCTTTCCAACCATAGGTATTTCGCCGTGTAGTCCTATTTTTAACCGACTTCCAAAAGGAGGAGGTTCTCAATTCATCTGAGTGTGTTTTTTTATGTTTGTTATCAGCGATGTGGATCTACAGCCCGAAGACACCGAAAAATAATGTAAATGTGTCGAATTTCTGTGGGTGTCCTCTTGCTAACAGTGTTCATCTCTTTTGTCTATAGACTCTGTGACGCGTCAGGTGTCGACTGATCCAGCGCCGTCCACTTCAGGCACTCCTGCGCACTACCCGCGACCGCCGCCTGCTGAACTCTTGCAATTGGTTAGTATAATACGAAATACTAGTGAAATTTAAAACGGTAAGGGACTACTGAGAAGTAAATTTGTAATGTTAATGATATTGAAACAAAGGTACTGTCTTTCATTTTAAGTATCAATAGCGGTAAGATTGTACAATGGTTATTTTCCCTTATGAGTTAAATGAATCGTTTGCACAGAGAGTATCCTTTATTAAAGCAACGTTCGCATTCGCAATTTGTCAAAAATGCGGATTTATCTCAAAAACCGTAATAGGTAGACAGTTGAAATTCATTTCACAGAGTGTGTATTTCTATTGCCGCTGTAAAAATAAGTAATAAAAATTAAAATAAATTAAAAATTAAAGGGGGCTCCCATACCAGAAACGTGTTTTTTTCGGTTTATGCAACGGAACACTTGGCCGGTTTTAAAGTACGAGAATCGGCTTTTAAATATTTGATAGTCTTTCCACAAACCAACTTCACCTAAGAATACTTATGAAATCTAATAAGATCGAATCATTATCTTCGTCTACTTTACATTATATACCTACTGAAGTTAAAGCCAATTTTATCAAGGAAACTAGATAATCCGTACGCGATTTTGCCGCTAAACTCTAAAAGAGGGTTTTTTACCTTAGAAAGCAATTTAATGAGAGTAGTTAGCTACCAGTTTATTCAAGCTTTTTGCTCAGTTTTCCTAGAGTTTCCTGTTGAATATTAAAAAAATCGTTGGTACAAAAAAAACCGGTTAGTGTGAGTCGGACTCGTACACAAAGAGTTCAGTAACATAGAATGAAAAAATCACGACGTTACTTTTAGGGACCCCCTAAAAGTAACGTTGTGATTCTTTAATTTCGTTGTATTTTTATTATTTGCTGTTTATAGCGGTAATAGAAATACACAGTCTCTAAAAATTTTA
>NDFZ01003221.1:4422-25010 GCA_002192655.3 Mamestra configurata | reverse complement strand
TAAGAAAAGTGTCAGAAAATTCTTTCTTAGAGTAAAAATATCTCACAGTAGTTTAATATTAGTGGCTATATTCCATGTAGAAAACTATCCCGAATTTTCCCATAAAAAAGGGACATACCCCGTTCATTTCCGTTTCCAAGAACACGCCCTAAACCCACAAATGTTACATAAAACAATAAACAGACCGAACTGGATCATCAGCATCACTTCACCAGTTGACTAATTCGCAATGTTTACATTACATGAACCGCCAACGGATTCGCGCGGTGAAGCGCCTGCGCAGTTTTTTGTACAAGAACGAACGGGATGGACAGTGACGCCGACTCTGCCTTTATATTTAGCCATTTAGGCCATTGAACTTTGTTTAGCATTTTACATACACTTTTCTAGGCATCATTCATTGTGATATCTCAGATCAATGATAGTACATACCTATGTTGAATACAAAGTCGAATTAGCTAGGCATATTATTTTAATGTCTTAATTTTTTGTGTCGCGGGAGAGAATCAAGTACTTGCTATATGTGAGTCCCATGCTAGCAAACTTAATTTTATATCTGCTGGTATTGCTTTGTTGTACCTATTAGTATATAAGTGTGTGCTGTTTATATGTGTAATGTTGGGTGCATTGTGCTCACATAATTAATCAATTGATCAATGTATGTATACAAAATATTGTAAAACTTATATTTGAAAAAGTAACTATGGAGTTTCTTGTCCGTTCTTCTCCATAAGAATCTACTTTTTGCGAATGGACAACTAGAGTCACTAATATTTTAATTTCAAACTGTAAATTTGACGTTCAAAAGTGCCTTTTAATGGTCTAGTTGAAATAAATGAATTGACTTTGACTTTGACTTTGCTGCCTAGTACTAATCAGCTGTTCAGTACATTACTGATTTTTTGACTGATTGACTAATTATTTTTTCGCAATTTCGGGTTTTGTCCCGTAGTAACAGTTGTTCATAATGATGAGTACCTACAATGACCCCTTAAGAGGTATTGCGTTTATTCTGTTACACGTTGTATAGGAGCCATTGTCCACAAGTACTAAAGAGATGGGAACCCTACGACAACTGTGATCTACACGAGTCTATGTGATTACCTACATAGTAGGAAAGTACACAAAAGTGTTTTATTTGATCGGAACTGTACTCTGTTCTCAGCGATATGTTTGGTCGTCCTTCGCACGTTTGCGTTGAGATTTATTTTTCTTATTTCCTTACTTAGGACAGGTTAAGTGCCTGATGCGGATATCGTCAAGCTTACGATTTGATCTCATGATAAATGATAAATGACATTTATTTTGCAAGTAGGTTTAACATAACACTTTTACACGTCAATCTTTTTTGGTCATTTTAAGCTAGATGAGGCCGGTGTTTCCTAGCTGACTACCCTGAGAAGAAACACCGAAACAAACTCAGAGGTCAAAGTCTCTTTTAAAGTCCATACAATCTGTACTGGTCAAATTATATGAGAACCATGTCCACCCAGAGCGGAAGAAGTCATTTGATGATTTCCCATCCTTAAAAGATAATTTGTTAGTAGCTCCATGCATCATCTTCTTCTGCGGAGTCATCACCATCAACTAAGCCTCTATAACCTTCTACTAGTCACATTGTGAAGATCATCGTTCCACCTAGCCACAGCCGTACCTATATCAAGGTTTTTCTTTAAATCGGTCGTCATCCCAACTGGTTTTTCTAATAATACTTTACTTATTTGATATTCCGGGTGACATTATAAGATTTAGCCATATCAGAAATGTTTGTCCATCAAAAGCGAGAACACTAACTTAACTTAATTAATTTTTTAACTAAATTTATTTTATTCTTTCAATTTTAATTGTTATAAATTTAATGTTCTAATTTATTTGTTATTTTTGTAGTTTTAATTTATAATCGTTTCTCCATTGCAATTTAATCGATGTTCTTTTTTAATATTTTTAATTATTCTGTATTTTAGTTCAATTTAGCTACTTGACATTTTAAATTCAATATTGACTTAGTTAATTTTTAATTTTGTTATTCTCATGCATTTCCATTTTAATTTTTTTATTAATGATTATACAAGTGCTGTGCACACCTGTAAGTGACGAATTCACCGCAACGCTGTTTAAATATACATATATCTAATGTAATGAGTTAATGAATAAGTCATTGGTGTGTCAATAAATAAATAAATAAATAAATAAATAAGTTGAGGAAAAAATAAGTCGGAAGTCGGTGTTTCTGGTTGTTTCTTCGTATTTTAACGCCGACTTCCGAAATAAAAGTTATTTTGTACTGTGTAGTGTTTTTTTTTATTTGGATATCGTCGGTTGTATTTTTTTGTAAAAGTTTTTAATTTTTCACTTTTTCGTGGTACCCCACAGCTAACATCATCACTGGAAAGTCACAGGAAAGCAAAATACGCTATTTCGTTTACTTGGATGACATATTTTTTTCAGCTATTTTGATTTACACCGATTTTGATGAAATTTCTTAGGGACCAATCGGAAACTACCTTTATCTTACATAAAAAAGATTTTGTCAAATCGGTTCATAAATGACGGAGTTCTGTTGTGAGGTAAAAAACATACAAAAAAAAAACAACCGAATTGAGAACATCCTTATATTTTTGAAGTCGGTTAAAAAATAAAATTCCCGATTATTATTAAAGTTGTGACCGCATCCTTGGTGGTCTATGTAAAAATCCCACAAAATAATTAAAGCCTTCCAATAAACGGTGATTCAGTCTCGTACGCCTAACTATCGTGGTCTGGGGACCTTGAGGCACATTAGAATACTATGACGGTGACCGATTTCATGGAAATTTTCGAGCTGAGGCACTTAACAGTGCTATATAGCAGAATGGAATATTAAGGAGGATAGAGAATCCTTCAATCCTTCCTTCAATTATATGTGTGCCAAAGATTTAGAAAGTTTGTAGTTGAAAATGGTCATAGACACGATAACAAGGGAGTCGTTTATAATGAACGTAGGTATTTATTTTGTCCCACAGCTGGGCAAAAGTCTCCCCCATAGCCTACCACTCTTCCCGGTGTGTGGCTCTCTCCGACCAATCCGTCATGAACTTCTCCAAATCGTCACGCCAGCGTTTCCTAGGCCTTCCTCGACGATGACGCCCGTTCTCTGGCTCCCACTTCGTAACGTCTTTAACATTTTTTTATCCTGCACTTGTGCCCCACTGCTGGGTAAAGGCCTCCCCTTTCTCATTCCAAATCTCTCTCTCTTGGGCGATCTCTGGCCAAGTCTGCCCCCCGCAAACATGATGAGATCGTCACACCACCTTCGCTCAGGCGACCAGTGAGTGACGACCTTCGCCCACCTGTCCGGGTGCATACGTGCGACGTGGCCAGCCCACTTTAGCCTGGCTGTTTTTTCCCCAACACCTATTACTTTAGTTATGGAGCGCAGGGTGGTGTTTTTAACGCGATCTGTTTGATTAACACCTATTATGCTGCGCTCCATAGCCCGTTGGCAAATCTTGAGTCTGGACTTTTGTTTTTCAGTAAGTGCTCAACTCTGTGCCTTTAACATTAGTGAAAAAAAAATTATATATTATACCTTACTAGCCTTTGCCCGCGACTTCGTACGCGTAAAACCCGTTTTTCCCGTTCTCGTAGGAATATCGGGAAATCCTCTCTTAGTGCTCCTCTACGCAGTGTAGGGAAGCTACATGCCAAAGTTCAGCTAGTTTCGACTGTGCGTTGTCTGTCAGTCACTCAGTCAGTCAGTCAGTAACGGAAGAATTTTAAATATTAAGATTGGCGGAATTAAATCGTTGTATCAATCATTCGGAACAAGCTTTTAGGAGTGAGGGAAATTGATTGTTTGTGTGTGGGCGAACTACAATCTGACGTTTTGTTACTTCAAATTTAATAGTCCAGTTAGCTTTACTATCATGACTCACTTGTGAGTGAGAGACGGAGCTGTACACGATGAATAGCACTATCCTTTTTTCAAAACGGATTCATGATGGCAATGTCACATCATAATTGGTGCACTGGTCGGTGTAAGTGCAGTTAGATTGACGGTTGACGTCTTGGTTTGTTTGTCGCAAGCAAAGTCGTGAATCTGCTCTTGAGTCTAGAAATGTAAGACAATGAAATCTTAAATTTTGAAAAGTCCTAAAAATTTTCAGTGTGGATTTAGTAACAAGTTTATTACACTATATCACACTTATCATCACACTAATATAATAAAGGCAAAAGTTTGTGAGTGTGTGTGTATGTTTGTTACTTCCTCACGCGCAAACGGCTGGACGGATCTTGATGAAATGGTCTGGAATAACACATAGGATACTCTTCATCCCGGGAATATGTTCCCTTGGGATAATTTTCAACATGAACGCGGGCGGAGCCGCGGGCGGCAGCTAGTGCAATATTAACTTGCGTTTACTTTTAATTCGTAGATGCTTAGCAACACTACAAAAAGCTGAATATTATATTTATACTAGCTTTTGCCCGCGATTTTGTACGAACATACCCCTTTTTTTTCCCGTTCCCGTATAGCCTATAGGCTTCCTCATAAATGTGGCTATCATTTACAATAATATTTTTCCAAATCCCACTGGTATTTCCAGAGATTAGCGCGTTCAAACAAACAAACTCTTTAGCTTCATTATATTAGTACTAACTTTTGCCCGCGACATCGTATGGGCATATCCCCTTTTTTTCGCGTTCCCGTAGGAATTTTCAAAGCCTATAGGCTTCCTCATGAATGCGGCTATCGTGTACAAATTTTTTCAAATCATTCTGGTAGTTCCAGAGATTATTGCGTTCAATCAAACAGGCTTAGTATAGATAGATTGCTAGATATTTGACTACGGTCGTTTTTCGTAACCGACTCATGGCTCCTATAATTTAGGTTCATTCACTGTAATAGGTACAGCTCAAAAGACTTAAAACGAGGGCGTCAGGGCTATTGTTTCAAGGTTCAAACCGATGCTGATATATTTCTTCAAGATGTCTCGATGACCTACTACTTAGTTTCGAGACCACTCAACGCACTGGAGATAATGTTAATTTAGATCCAATTTTTCAAAAAGCAATTTTGCAAAAGGCGAATTGATTCAGTTTTTGTATAGAAAATATGTCAAACATCAATTTTTGTTCTTCTTTAAAACAATAATTTGAATTTTGAAAAATCAGCCCATTGAGGGCTGCTTAAATTAAGCATTTTGCGAGAGTTTATTTTCTCTCTTTTTATTTTCTTAGTTAATAACAGCTCAAAGCTGAACCTAATAATGGTTGCGCCACAAGACGGAGTCGCACTACGGCCGCTACGCATAACGTCCGTTTATAGCCCTATTGTATTTGGGAGATGCATTTTTTTGAGATCGCATTACGGACGTTGATCTTCATATTTTACGATTAGTCGCTCTACGTCCGTTATAGTCAAAATGCAAAGTATTTAACATTTTGTGAAGCATGGTACTAGGCGACTTATCAGGAGACATTTTTTGTCGCCCACACACGCAATAATTTTGAAAATATTGTATGTATTGGCATTATTATTGCGTGGTTCTCCGCCTTCTGCAGCGAATGCATCTTGTCAATCCTATCCTAGCAGTATGAAATCTAGCAGAATGGTACAAATCTTAAGGTCAGTGGTTTAGTTAACTTTCACAAGAACTCTCGTGTGACCGTAGACGAAGCAAAAGGATCATAAGGATCGTAACAGATGACATTCTGTAATTTTTGCTTACCGCCATGAGAAAAGAGGGGTGAGTTCATAAATGTATGTATGTACTCTTGTCTTGTTTCATGGGTGCCTTTCAGCTTTAGGTTCTTTGACCTTTCAGCGGAATTTTAAAAAATAACTTGTGTCAAAAAAAGTCTAAAAAGTTCCAAACAAATCACTTTTCAAAGCAGCCTGATGCATGGCATTTATTTTAGTTCAATCACAGATTTGGTGACAGGTGTCACTGCATGCGTTGTAGGAAAATCAATATAACACGTATTAAACCAATTGATGTCCTACCAAACGTATTCTAATCAATCAGAGACGTCCACTGCCAGCAGTACACATAGGCCTGACCTAATACTGTCGCCACATCGGCCGGTCAGAACCCAAGACCGGCCGATGTGGCGACAGTATGATGTATCAGATGCAGCGGATTTTCGCGGCCTTCACCAGGTCATCGGTCCACCTTGTTCCCGAGGTAAAGTTATCCTAGAATACCAAAAACCTTATGTAGTTCCCAAAATTTGAGAAAATATCGTATAATTTTCACAGTAAACCTGCTTTTTGTTAAACCTTCAAATGCATTAAATTATTATCAGATAATTTAGGATTTTATTAAATTAAAACGCCGGCCAAATATCGAGAGCTGGTAGTGTCAACAGTCTGCTTGACATTCAGATACAGAAATAAATGTCTACCCTTTGTGCAGGCGAGTAGGATGGTAACAGCTAATGTCACAGTGTAGGGAGAGCGCAGAATGTTAAGCTTGTGTGATCTGTAAGAACAGGCCTGCTCTGTGGTAACCAAATATATTCTCTATCAAAGGCAAAATAGAATTATGCGTGTAGAGCCGCATTATTATTTGTTTTTCGGCTTACGGTTTGTGGGATTTGTATCTTTACCTATGGTTTTTTTTTGAGCGGATCCTTGTTTTATACAATTGCAGGACAGCTAACACATGGTTATTTTTAAGAATATTTTTCGAAGGATCACGTAAATAGCCCCATTGGTACATATTATCTATTCTCCTCTGTGGCTGACTATGAACGATATGAAAGACAGGACGTAAAGCTTAAATCATCAGAAGAAACCATAAGAAAAAAAAATATACGAGCAAGTAGGTACTTGGGTGAATGTTTGCTATCGAACAGTACTATCGTCTGGGCACCTTCGTTTCACTGTAGATCTTCGCTTTTCATCAAGCAAGTTTATGGTCAAGGTTTGCTCCGATTTAAAAAACTGCACAAGATTCAAGTGGTTGAGTTCGCAGACTTTATATGGGCGAGTTCGCGTGCTCTAGCCAGTTAACAGAGCAAAATAATGTCTGTTATACTTCTGTCCTTTCCCTCCACAGCTGCAGCATCGTTTGACCTGCACGCTGCGTACATATATGCTGGCTCTAAATATAGAAGTGAAGTGCCGAAGACCGCGGACCGGCCGCTCCTATCGCGGATTTTAACTTTTTTTGTACGCGTTTGTGCAAAACGCATGGCTGTATGTTTTGTGGACTACGATATGTGGAGCAGTAGTAGGCGTATTATGTGCGGAATGGTTGGAGTATTGTTTGTGTTACTGTATGAAAATGTCGTGCTTAGGGAAATCGATTTGAAAACTGGAAGGGTGCTGTCTTTTTTGTTTAAAATTAAAGAAAAAAAATACCGAGACAAAAGTGATATTCTGTGAGCGATAGAGTAAAAAAATCTAAAATGAATGGGTTTGATTTGCGCTACCGAAATGTCGAGGAATATCTGATAAAATGGCAAACTGACATATAAATCAACATATTCTACAGAAAACGCCTTTCAAGCATTATATAGTATTATTTTCCTAACCTATCCTACCAATAACATTATTATTCTTCACCACATGACGTCTAGCATCCGCCATATTGAATTTCTCGTGACGTCATAGTCTAGGCTCTCAAGGACAAATTCTGCATCACATATCCACTCTTTATTTGGCATCCATTTTGAATTTCCTGTGACATTTTAGAATACAATGGGTCTAAGGACAAAATCAGCGACAAAGTGGTACGAGGTAACAAAATAAACACACGATTTGATTTTTTTGTCACCGTTTAAATTTTATCTAGACATTCAGAAGAATAAAAAACTGCCGTTCAAGTAGGTACCTACGTACCTACTAACATTTTTGTTCTCATATATTGACAAAATGCGGAATTGTTTATTGAAAATGAACGGCTGATTTTTTTCTTTTTTTTAACAGTTTATTTTGCTTTAATGGTCTCATCGAGTGATGCCTAATGCCTGAGTTTTTTTAGGCTAGTTAGAAAATCAGCCAGTATGTACATGGTAACCTGCGGGATACATAACCCTCCTGAGTTGAGCTGTAGACGGGTATTTAACCAGATGTTAAGCTGCAAGTTTTGATCTTAGTCATACTGTTTCTCAGTATTTATTGTGCATCGTGTGTGGGTCGACGAACCATCGCGGTGTAGGCATTTTCCTTGTTTACTTACTCATAGAATATTTATAATTGTTGTAACTATAATACTTAAGTACATATTATTTTAAGTGTAGGTACGAACCGGAATGTAGGTAGGTAGATATTAGACTTAGAGCGAATATCTGAATTAGGAGTTAAATAGTGTTAAACCTTACTGTAGCGCAAAATATTGATAGTCAGTTTGAGAAATACTCTCTCTCTCTCTTCTCGTGTCTTCAAGTGCTTAATTCCGCAATCAGGGATTTCCGATCCCCGATGATTAACTCTTGGTTTTTTTGATTGGCTGGCAGGTCAGGTATCTGTGACTTTTATTGTGTGGTAGTTTTTTATCTTTGAAAACCTCCACATAGAGACGATTAAAAGTTGGGAAAGATTTCATGAATATCTGTTACAAAGTGAGGTTTTGAGGCTAAGAATAGTGACGAACCAAAATATAATAGAGTTAGATAGTCTAGTAGTAACAAGATCTATCTACAAACCCATTACATTAACCCTACCATACCTAACTACCGACTATAAACTAAAATCGTTAGATCAATCATTTTTTTGACGTCACTCTAGATTTTAATCTGTAGATAGGCCGAGTCATCATCTCACAAAAACTTCAAGCGTCCAGTCTGGATCGGTAGTACACGCGCCAGCACATCGAGCTATAACAATCCGTCAAATTTCTTTAATAGATTTTCAACTTTATCGCTAGCGCATTAGGTTCAAGGTTGATTGGAAAAAATTGACAGTTGCGGGTAGCTTGATGTGGTAGCGTCTGTACTTAGAAAATGGCGTAAAAAATGAGTAGCCTTGATTCTAAGTTACTGGCTATTTTGTACGGATTCTTAGTTGGAAGAATACATTTTTTTATTTGGTGGGTTAAAGGATTGTGCTTGACCACTATCTCTCCGATGGGAAGCGATGGTGAGGTCGAGGTGGAGCACGTTTACCTAGAAGTAACCTCTTCACTATACATAAAGACCCCTAGGTTGAAGCTTAAGAGGGGTTCTAACAAGATAATCCTACACCATTTTATGAACGATTCTGCAAATTTTTAGGCACAAAATGTTGTGTTAGTTAAGTAGGCCGAAGATCCTAACACGCATTTCTGATTGAAACTTTGCTCCGCCGATGAGAATGAAGAAAGTTTATACATTCTTATTAAAAGTGCAAACTTGGTGATCTCATTGCCTATTTTTTCTTTGTTTGAGAAAAGGATTTTGACATGCAATAAAATATAACTGGCTGGTTTGTCCTATGAACATACCAAAGAGGCAATTCTCGTATTTTTAAGAAGTTTTTGCATTAGCTAGTCAAACTGTCAAGAACATCACTAATTTCCTTACATTGTCACTGAGATGATATTGCGACTTGAACTTAACACAACACTTAGGGTTCCGAGCATCCGTAAGAACCCTTATAGGATCACTCAGGTGTCTGTCTGTATGTCCGTCTGTCACAGCCGATTTTCTCCGAATCTACTAGACCGATTCAGTTAAATTTTTTTAAACATATAAAGTCCAAACACGGACGAGTTAAGTACATAAACATTTTTGAGTATTGGGGTCACTTTTGGGGGACAAACGAGGAAATAAAAAAGGTTTTTAAAATGTACCGTGTGACATATCAAATGAGAGGGCTTATTGTGAGAGTTTAAATTATAATTTTATCATAATTTTAAAATTAAAAAATGTTGCTGTTATTCTAGAAATTAGACTAAAAATCACCGAAGCTACTGAGCCTAAAATTTTGAGAAAAATTCAGATAATAGTTCATTACCTATAGATTACAGAAACACCTATAGGAAGATTTCAAATAACGTGATACAAAAATGAAATTCGTTCAGAACCCTTTAAACGCGAGTCCGACTCGCACTTGGCCAGTTTTTTTAAGAACGAGAATTGGACTTCAAGGCTCGAATAACTTGGCAAAAGTCAATGACATCCAATTTCTCTGTCTACTCAGTGTCGGCCATTGTGATTCGCACATGTAAATTATATCCGCCAATTGAGTTATATGGGTCACGATAATTTGAGGTTATAAAGCAGCACGTTGCTGGTGATTGTGACTTTATGACAAAACTCTTTGCTTTTCCAGAAAGGGAACCAACACGCGGCCAATATTGTTGTAAAACTTATTTTCTTCCAAATCGTTTTTCATCGAAAGGCGGCGGTTTAGTTACCTACTTGAAACCTGTGATTTTCGGATAGGCCTAAGATACGAACTAGTAGATCAAATCCTTTTTGGGCCCACTATCAGGAAACTGACTTGGTGACATCCAAGAAAAAAAATAACAAAATAAGGCAATGAGTATATCAGTCATCATCATCATCATCATGTCGGCCGAAAGACGTCCTCTGCTGGACATAGGCCTGCCCTAAGTGTAGCCACAACAACCGGTCCTGTGCGTCTCGCATCCATCGGCTACCCGCGACCCTCATCAGGTCACCCTGTACCTTTCATAAAATCAATTTTAGTTTATCCCATTTTAGTTTATAGCCCACTCAATAGGGGAAACTTCAAAACATTTAATGCTAGCAAGCAAGATCGAACTGTATCACCAACGCTTGCTCATCGTTTAGGCAATTTTAGTGATCTTACGATATTGTCCTTCACAGCGAATTCCCACACAAAATCAGATTTAACCAAATATTTAGACATAGTAAAGTCGTAGACACTACAATGGTTCATTATTTACTTAATACACAAGTTAAATAAACCTTGGAACATACTAAATTAAATATTTTAGACGAACAAAGTTGTTTACTAACGGTTCTGTCCCGAAGACTAGTTTTTCTTGGCTAATCATAATATTTGTACTAGGAAGTAAGGAGTTTGAAGAGGTGTTGAGAAGGCTTCCTAGGTACTATAATACTATACGCGAGTAAGGCCGTCGCCCCCCAAACGATAAGGCAGAGTAGTGCTTTAAGCCGCGTATCCACTAGGCAACATTTGACGCGCAACACGTGACGCTCAACCTGTTCGGTAACGTTGCGCAACAGCGCCAGCTGGCGCGAAAACGATACTTAATAAGGGTTGCTCGTTGCCGTTAAACATGATGAGCAAAATGTTGTGCATCATGTCGCGCGTCAAATGTTGCCAAGTGGATAGGCAGCTTTAGTCCCATGTAATCTATACTTCTATATTCATCATCATCTTCCTGCCCTTATCCCATGTTACTTGGGGTCGGCGCAACACGTTTATTTCTTCCATTTTGTCTTGTCAGCCGTTACGCTATCACTAACTCCCTTTTCTTTCATATCACTCCTAACACAATCCATCCATCTTTTCTTTGGACTCCCTCTCCCTGTCCATATTTATAGTCATAACTCTTTTAGTAACGTGCATTTTATCCCTCCTCTTCACTTGACCATACCAAGATAAGCGGTTCCCTTTTAACTTTTCCGTCACTGGCGCCACTTTTAAGCTACCTCTAATAAACTCATTTCTCACTTTATCCATTCTCGATACTCCGCACATCCATCTCAACATTCTCATCTCCGCTACATGCAATCTTTTCTCATCCGTCTTTTTCACAGCCCATCATTCTGATCCATACAGTACGAAAGGTCTTATCACGGACTTATATACTCTATTTTTAATATTTTAAATGCGAAAGTTTGGATGTTTGGATGGATGGATGTTTGTTACTCAATCACGTCAGAACGGCTGAACGGATCTTGATGACATTTAGCACAGAGGTAGATTATAGTCTGGAATAACACATAGAGTAGGTACTTTTTATCCCGGGAGTATGTTCACTTAGGATAATTTTCGACACTCACGCGGGTTGGAGCCGCGGGCGGCAGCTGGTAATAGGTATGTATATAGATGCCCAGTCTATCGTCATCACCCGGGCACAAGGCCAGACTCTGGGCTGCTGCCCATAACACTTGGCCCAACCCGGAAATCAAACCCAGGACCTCATTCCTGCCAGGGTTGCGAAATTTCTTCGAAAGAGTCACCGCGGCCCTGGAACGCAAAAGGCATCAAAATTATCAAATTTATAATCTCTCGAAGTCATTCCGAGAAATTGACTGACACAAAATACTGACATAAAATGGTAAGCAATCAGAGCACAAGTCTATAATTTATTCGTTTTCGTGTGATAGTAAAACCTCGAAACAAGGCTCTCATTGGTCTGTTCAGATGTGAGCTCACACCAACAAAGACCAATGAGGGGCCAAGTTTCCAATTTAACTATCACACCAAAACAGATAAATTGTAGACCAGACTGCTGATTGGTCGCCAGTTTATGTCAGTCCACAATTTCTCGGACCGGCACGGAGATATTATAGAATACAAGATTTTGATTCGTACAATTGTAGAACAAATGTTCATTTGAGAATTTATCAAAAATTTACAATCTCTCAAGATATTTTGTAATCTTACGTAGTTTGCGGTGACAGATTTAATATGTATTTTGGTTCCTCTTCCCTCTAATTTTAAAAAGATCTTATCCTGTATCTTGTATCCTGTTCTGGATTGACTATAAAAAGGTACCTCAGAAAAAATATTCAACATCGTGGGCATGTAATATGAAGTCTGAACTCCTAGTTTAAAGGCCATTTGTATTCTGGCATCAGAATTGGTAGGGTCAGAACAAGAACAAGTACAGTATTACTCCACGTTAATGTCGATACGGTCTGTTACGTCCAGTTGTAAACTAAAAGCGGAAACATTAACTTACACCGGAAATTCCTAAAATTTGTGTAACGTAAAGCGAGGCTGTCAAGGAAAAACTAGCATCAAATAATGGTCTAGCAGAACTCGCGTGTTGGACATAATTACATGAAGGTAAGTAGTAAAAAATCTTTACAATATCTAATCGTTCTTGGTTGGTTTTTGTCATTTGCTTTACTAGTACCGAAAATTTAAAGTCATGTGACATCCGTCAATCTTCTTTATTATGGTCTCCTCTCACAGAGAGGTGTGTGTCCCAGCTGTGAGGACGGCTATTGATTTGGCTTTGATTATCAAAGTCAAAGTCAAAATGTTTATTGCGAATCAAGTGTACAATGTTGGTGTACACTTATGTAGGTACAGAGGCGGGCTTAACTGTTAAGGCAATTCCAACTACGAACCTAAACGTGATCAGAGAGTTTACATTTTTTGTACCAATAAATAACGTCTTAGTATCAGTTTATTGATGTCAGACTAGTAGTTATGGAATGTTTGTGAATATTGTCAAAGTCAAAGACAATACGTTTATTGAGAACTAAGTGTACAACGTTGGTGTTATGTTATTAGTAGTACTTATGACTTGGCAGCCTTTTGCAAGCATTGCAATTTTCATTCGTATTATTATCCTAAATTAGCATGCATTAAATATTATAATACAATAAAAAAATATTTTAAGTGTGTATAGTTAGATTAGTATTTAAAATATGAAATCCTCATTTGAATAAAGTGTAAACTCGTCTAAAATTAAACATAAATACATTTTGATATAAAAACGCACTGTTAAATTTTCAGAATTCCTAGTCGCCTGCCTATCTTATTTATATTATNATATTATAATACAAAAAAAAAAAAAAAATTAAGTGTGTATAGTTACATTAGTATTTAAAATATGAAATCCTCATTTGAATAAAGTGTAAACTCGTCTAAAATTAAACATAAATACATTTTGAAATAAAAACGCACTGTTAAATTTTCAGAATTCCTAGTCGCCTGCCTATCTTATTTATATTTTTCCAACAACTAATGACATTTATCGCGTTCCTACATCAGTGTTCCTTCACCACATCAATGTCGTTTCAGAAACTTGTAGAAAATTTAAGTAGTAGCATCAAGTTCTTTTCGTCCTTTTCACTTTCTAATGGCCCGCTTCGGCTTCGCCCGGATGTTTTTATTTTCTGTTTAATTAATGGTGCCATTCAACGTGGCAATGCTGCCAGTCTTCTGGGCACGTTTCCGGATGAGAGCGATGCGGAGAAATACTTTGACGCCTGAGTGTACCTACTTTGTTTTTGTATATGTACATACTTAGGTTTAGTAGATGTAAATAGTTTTAAGATAGTTTATAGTTATATTATGTTTGTCTGATTGTAATAAAAGTTTATTCAATAAATTAATGGTTTCAATGTTTGTAAATATGTGAGTACCATTTACCTAAATTTCTTTAGAAAATGAATAAGTTTACCTCTGCTGGTAATACTTTGTTCTTATAAGTAGCATATTCTGGGTGCATCGTCCTCACATAATATTAAATTAATTTTTGTTTACCAAATTTTGTAAAATCATTATTTGAAAAGAGTAACTATGGAGTTCCTTGTACGTTCTTCTCCATAAGAATCTACCTTTCCGAATGGACAGTAGAGTCACTTTAACTTTTTTTTTAATGTTATATTATTATTTTACTGAAGTGTAAATGATGACGTTCAAAAGTGCCGTTTAATGGCCTAATTGAAATAAACGTTTTGACTTTGACTTTGAATATATTTTTTTAAATTTTCTTTCATAAAGACCTTCTCCTGACGAAACAACAAAAGAATTAGCGAAATTGGTTCAGCCATTCACGCGTAATGCCGTGAGCAAGGGAAATAGGGATTCATTTTAATATATATAGATAGATAACATTGGGCTGAAATTTATCGTCATCAAAAAGTGGGTGTGCTTGTGTTATCACATCAGCTCCTTGCTTATCTCTCCGGGGAGTACCGGAGTGACGTTTTTTGTCACCTTGATATATCGTAAATCTAGATGGCATACATCTTAAAGACGCGACAGTGGATCTATCGGTTGACAATATCTTTATTGGGTATGATTAGTCAATTATGATTGGGAAATCCGCCATACTGTTCCAAACCACTGAATCAGCGATGTCTGGAAGCCAGTATCAACAGTCAAGGAAGCTCGAAGAATTTCGGAAAACGATTCAATTGTCTTGGATCTGACGACTGAATTAGTCAGAAATAACAGCGGAACAGTCAGAAAAAAAATTATGAATAATCGACTATTAATCGGTCATTTATTTTAACTTACAGGGAGGCTTATTATTTTATTTTGTATCATCTCACTCCGACATTTTTCAGATATATATATTTTTTATGGTAATGTAAACATGACATTTATTGAACAAAATTTGACATTTATATTTTTTATTAACGTAACGAGTTCGACATTTTTATTGTTTTATTGTGACCCTAAACATGACATTTATTAAACTAAATCTGACATTTATAATTTTTGTGATTCAAATTTATATAGTTATTTTTTATTTGATTGTCATTTGTGAATTCAATATTATTTGCATGCCCTTGCGACGGTAAAATATGGAGAACTATACTATGTAAAATAGAACATCTATGTACCAATACCATGGGTATTGGTACATTGCAAATAAATAAATGATTGATGATTGATGATTGGTACTTAGTTGTTATTAAACATGGTTGGATTGGTTAAAATTAAAAGTTTATTTACCAATATCTAAGCACAAGCTTGATAGGTTACACATTGTTTTCCTTGCCTTAAGAAGCGTCAGCAGTACAAATGAAAATAGAAAGAAAAAGTATGTACTGTCAAAGAACAGACATGCATTCAAAATTATAACCCTAAATAAAAACAAAAAACTAAAAAAAAAACCACTTTTAAAATTCCTAAACTAAAGTATTGAGTTAATACTTTAAGGCCATCCAATAGCAATCCAATAGGCAACATTTGACGCGCGACACGTGACGCCAAACATGTTCAACAACGTGCACATTTGCACAACAACGTGCGACGTTGCCAGCAGGCGCGGAACATTGGCAATGTTACTAAAAAAAAGTTCCACGTTGCCGTTCAACATGCGCACATCATGTCGCGCGTCAAACGTTGATCTGTGGATACGAGGCTTGAGTCAGTTCCTGAAATCTACTACGTGCAGCAAAAACGATCCGTTAGATAGGAACAGGAATTACTTTCACGTGTATCCTACTAAAACCATTTGTCCGGTTACACGTGTAGGTATCCTACTAAAACCATTACAATTCGTTTACCTACGTGTGCTAGATAAATTTTGCAAACAAACCAATGGTTATCGCACTAGAGACATCGGAACCTGAATTTGTGCCACAGAGATTTCACCAGATTAACGATAGTACCTAGTACTAGGTACAAACAAACTGCAAATAATGATGATTATATTGATTTTTGTAAGGTTTACTAAATGTTAATAGTTGTCGGATTTCATGTTGACATCTGAAAATGGGTCTCGACAATGATGATCTCAAATCAATCATTGTCACGACATGATCGCCCTTGGATTTTGACTTTCATGGTTGCCAGTTGGTGATGGTAAACGTTCCAGTTAGGTAGGGCTAACTTCAAGAAAGAGGTCAAAAAGTCAAAGTCAAAAGTCAAAACGTTTATTTCAATTAGGCCATTAAACGGCACTTTTGAACGTCATCATTTACAGTTCAGTAAAATAATAATGTTACATTAATAAAGTGACTCTACTGTCCATTCGGAAAGGTAGATTCTTATGGAGAAGAACGGACAAGAAACTCCATAGTTACTCTTTTCAAATAATGATTTTACAAAATTTGGTATACAAAAATTAATTTAATATTATGTGAGGACGATGCACCCAGAGTATGCTACTTAAAGAACAAAGTATCACCAGCAGAGGTAAACTTATTAATTTCCTAAAGAAATTTAGGTAAATTGTACTCACATATTTACAAACATTCGAACCATTAATTAAAGAGGTCAACCGCCGAACCTGACTCGGCGGGGTCGCGTTCGGGAAGTTGCATGGTATCTGTTCGTCTCAATTACCACAGTTCTGGAGTACCGGAAGACGCAGCATTGGTGCGGCCTCCCACAAGGTGGACTGAGGACCTGGTGTGGGTCGCGGTTGGCCAATGAATGCCAGACGCACAGGACCGGTTGTTGTGGCGACACTTGAGCTATGTCCACTATGTCCAGCAGTGGACTTCTTTCGGCTGATATGATGATGATGATGAGGTGGTGATGTAGATAGGTACCTACTTTTTGTTTTCTTTGGTAACGTTAGTCTACATTTTCCTATTATTTTCTAATAACTGTTTCAGTTATTGTAAGAGATAGTTATCATTGCAGTTTCATTATAGGTAAATACCGTCATAAGGGGTAAATATGAATAGGAACGGAGGTGTGAATAGAAACAAATCTTTGATAAGGTTTTTCACTTAAATATCATAGTATTGGTTTATGCAAGCAACTTTTTTTATTTATATAAATTCCATAATATTGGAGACTGTAAATGCTGCAAACCAGATTTAATTAACGTAAAAATCCCCTTCAAACTTTTGGTTCTATTCACCCCTGCATTCCTATTCACCCCTTTTTACCGGCACTTATACAATGCTTTTCAATTTACTACAGTTCCAGTGAGCACCTTTGGTAGTCATTCGAAATTTGCAATTCTCAGCGAGGACCATTCTTCGCCAGATGTAGATATCAAAGGCCTGAAGAAGGCAGCTTGGCTAGACTGGAGTCTGATAAAAGAGACTAATAGAACCATCATATTATGGTGAACTAATAATATGTAATGTGCTCATACACGGTGTCCTACAAAAAGATTTCTCCAATGACGTACCTTGAGTGCGTATAAAGTAGATATTAGTTGCGTGCGGGAATCGAATCCAAAGTCAAAACCGTCTCAATTATTCAGTTATTCAGTAATCTGACGTCATCAGACTAACATCAAAATAGCTTCTTTTTTTCCGCCCAGATCAAAGCCCCTTCAAAAACGCCAAAAGTCGTCCTCTGTGACTTTTATAAGACTATCTCCTTTTTTTTTGAAACCCCATGGTGACCCGATCGGGCGGTGGCGGCCGAACGAATTCATTGTATGTATGTATGTGTGTGTGAACACAATTGATTGCGAATGTAGGCGTGACACTCCTTACAGGGAGCGACTAGGGTATTAATTGATGTTATAGTTTTGTGGATGCGGTATTGGGTCTCTAAATTTTGATTTTCTCGAATATAGAAGAGCCAAGGCACTTGTGGCTGTGACACTTTCCAGTGTATGTTATACTCGATATATCTACTTATGTTTGATATGTAATGTTTTTATGTATTTGTGTGTATGTTATGATATGTGATCATTAAGTTTATAAAATGTTGTCCCCTCTTTACACCTATGTATTTTTTATTACGGGACTCTACATAAATCCAAGCTATTTCACATTGTATTTCGCACTGTATTTCATTGAAAGAAAAGAATGTTAAATGTGCTAGCCTATTTGTTTTTTGCATTGTGTAGAAGTAGGTTGGAATGTTGTAATTACCATAAAAATGGATTGCTGAAACAGTGTGACCTAATTACCTAAAAAGTCATGGTCCAAAAGTGTCTATAATTCATACAAGTGTGTGTCAGTTTTGGCCCGAGTTGTTTGGTCATAAATATCATAATGACATTGCGGAAACTAAATAATGAAGTACTTATTAAATGTTCATTGTTTTCTAATAGGTCGGTATTTCATTCAAGTATTGGGCACACTAAATTCCAATATTTCATGTAAAGGAATGTGTAGGTAATTAAGAATGTCTCGGTACAGATTTTGGAGACTTGGCATCATTTCACCAGATCAAAATAAATTTATGCGGTCATTAAAACTGTAGTCAAAATAAATTAAACACCAAATTACAAATACAACATATTTTATTAACAATATCACTCGTCTGGTTTCTCAATGACATACAAAACTGATGTGAAAAGTGTATTTTCACGAAAATGTTCTGATTACATTATTATTTAAAAGGCTTACAATAATTTACTCAACTCAATGGATCCTATACGACGTTAGACAATGTTAATAAGGTCAGTGTTCCTAAAACAATGCGGCAACCGTCCGGTCGGAACAAAGAGCGATGCCGTATCGTATCATTACACTTGATTCATGCATCCTTGTCAAAAGTCGATGAACTTGTGCGCGAAATTGGCAAACGAGACTGGAGGCGCGCGTCGGACACTGAACGCGTATAAAACCGTACTCCACGCGTAGTTCGGTATACATTGCTGTGTAGAAACGGCGACAGTTTTTCAGTTG
Source organism: Mamestra configurata (assembly GCA_002192655.3). Lineage (NCBI taxonomy): Eukaryota > Metazoa > Arthropoda > Insecta > Lepidoptera > Noctuidae > Mamestra > Mamestra configurata. Next base: position 5,840 of record NDFZ01003221.1, on the reverse strand, counting down.
GTGGGTAGATACAGCAATGGATGATGATTTCTTCGATTGTAGCGTTGCTAGTGAGGTGAAATCTTGCGCCCGTGGTGCCGGGTTCGTCTCGAGCGCAAGGTCGAGCGTACCGCCGCCCACTGCTATAAATATACGCAGACATGCAAAAATGTGCTACATATAAACATTTATGTGCCCTAATATGTGTGGCTACGCGAACGTTTGATTCGTTCGAATAGTTGGGATTTGATTGGGAACGATGACATCTCGGTACATTCGGTGCGTTCGAGAGGTTATCAATAATGTTTTCGAGCGCGTGAATGGGTTTTCCAATTTATACAATGTGTCTTTTGGATAATATATTTTTGGGTACATTGGGTAAATTAAATGGGTCATATTGATAAAAAAGGAGCTGACTCCATTTAAGTAGTGGTTCAGTTTTGGTGGAAAAAAAAAATCTTACAAAAAATAACTATCTACACTATCTACATTAGCCCCTTTTTGGAGGATTACCAAATTGAAATTATTGTGACTCTACATAGTTCCAAGAAAAATAACTACAATGCAGTTACAGCAGATTGATTATTGATAGCATTTGATGTATTTGATCAACTGCACGCCAATTATCATACCTAATCATTCAAATCGAAGTCGCTAAATCAACTCAGGGACAATAAATGTTATAATAACTTGTAAAAGTGACGGGAAATTAGGGGAGCTTTTGACAGTATGCGCTCTTTAAAAAAAAATCGAGAATTGCCCCTCAAGTTTCTAAATTAAGAGTTTAAAATTGAGAACTTTAAGCCGTTCCACTATTTTATAACCTTTTGAACGCCATTGTCACGTATACATGACAAGCAAGCGCATGCTCTGTACGCCAAACGTCACAAATAAGTGTTAAAAAGACTCTTCTTTAGAATGAGATCTAGTCAAACTAGCATGATAGTTTGACAAGGTTTCAACATCAAATTCCCAATACAGAAACCCGGTGTTAATCTTGTTAAATAGCCTGTGTAAAACTACATTAAGTCAATACTTCCTTTTACCACTTTTTGTACTGGTAAACAGGAAAAATACTAGTACAATAGGTTACCTAGTTAGTTTCAATGGCGGCGCAAATATGTTGGGCCTCATTTTATAGCTTTCAGCGAGGCAGCTGGCGATTGAACTAATACAGTTTTAATTGTATTGTGAATGGTATATGAAGTGTTTTTTAGGTATAAAACTAAACTCAATGACATTATAATAATGTGGCAGAGTAGTTTGTTTTTTGGAGGTTAAGACCTTCCTGAATTCCAGGGTTGTGGAATTTGTTCGAAAGAGTCACCGCGGCCCTGGAATGCAAAGGGCTTTAGAAGGAACACGGATGGGTTTTAGTCAGTAAGAGTCTGCCACGCCCTTCCGCTCCACCCAGAGCGGAAGCAGTCATTTGATGATTT
>NDFZ01003220.1:10940-25004 GCA_002192655.3 Mamestra configurata | reverse complement strand
CGTTATAAATTGCTTTTCGGGCAAAGATACCTTGCTTGGCAAAGTTGGCTAGTTTGACGGTAATAATAAAGTAAATGTGACCTAAAGATGATTTTTTTATATTGATCGTTGAATTTTAAATTAGATCATCAACTACGTTACAATAAAGAAGAAAACAAAATGGTGGATTTTAGATCTTAAATAAAATTTTCATACATTGGTGCTTTTTTTAAAACAAAAATTAATAATATGTATGTGATGGTACATCACACCTACCTACATTTATTCACACGAATGCACATAAAATACACGCACACACATACATCCATCGACCATATACTACATAACACAACAAATAAACAATGTCATCAAAATAAAATCTCGTCTCATGCGCTACGAGTGCTACGAAATGCTACGAAGTGCTACGATATCGTAGCCTCGTAGACAATTTGTAGACGCTGCTACGAGCATTTACTTTAAAGCTCCACTGAATATAACAAAGGCTCACCGACAAAGAAATATAAACTGATATGATATAGGACTGCAGTCTTTACGACTGATGTTGACGACTTCAAGTATTTTTATTTTAGTTTAAATACTCGTTTGAACGTGTCGGTTTGTTTTTAGTGTCGATTAAAAACTGCATGTTTATGTTTTGGTGTGCGTAATTTTTCCACACTGAGCAAATGTGTAGAGTAAATTAAACGAACGATGCATGAGGCAACGGGATTATTCGATTTGTTTGTTAAGTGGATGTAGTAAAACGCAATTCATGCATAAATTGTCCTGTAGATTGTACGATTGGCTCGGATTTTTTATTTATTTATTTGGAAATATAACAGTTTATTTTTAATTTAAATGAGTTATGAATGTTCAACTCACTATCAATGAGCAGCCCAACCCATTTGCGTTAAAGTTACTTGCATTTAAAAGTCTGCATACACTGCACAGTGATAGCGAGATGATGACAATTATCTCTTAAACCAATAACAGAGTTTCACGGCATTGATAAAGCTAGGTTAACTCTAAAGTAGCGAGAAGAAAAAAAAATATACAAGTGCAGCTATAAATAATAATGTGGGATTGTTAACACATTGTTCACATTAAATCAAAGTTACCAGTATGTAAATAATATGGCTATTTTAATTAAACAAAGGTAAAAAACAAAATATGTATTGTGAAATCTAACATTGCAAATAAATTTTGGAGTATTCCCGTAACAGCACCGATTTTTAAGAGCACCAATGTTTATAGCACCAAAACTATTCCCATCAGAACATCAATCAATATTGTTTGCTTGGAGCTCTATCGGGAATACAGGAAATATTTAATTTTATTCCCGATAGAGCTCCAAGAAAAAACATTGATTGGTGATATAAATATCGTTGCTACTCAGCAATTAGAACGTGCCTAGCTGAGATATAAATATATTTTTGTTTTGATTTTTTAAAGACAGTTATGGCACAATTAGTTTACTCAACAATATCTGCTTGTCTTGTCTCTAGTATGATTGTTTGGATAATTGAAATAATTATATCAAAACTTTCAGAGTAGATGCGAGGCGCTCGGGTTATAACAGCATTTCTTCCGTATTTTGTGCGGTAGCCAGGGATATTGAATAATTGTATTTGTCTGGTACGTGTTTTTGTGGTACAGAAGTCTATACATGATAGCAGGTCACTGCTGCCCAAACGACTTCGTCGGATATCAATGTGCCAAAGCATATCCAAGATCTTAAGCTTATATTCTAATTTACTTACATATAACTAAAGTACCCTTACAATTTTGACTTATTCTCAGAGCCATGTAAACATTATACTGACTTAGTATATCTTAACTAAGTTTATGATTCTATATTATGTGAAAAACCACACCTAATAAACAAGTTTTGGTATTCACCTGCCTGCCCCAGAAAAAGGGTACCAATGCTTTTACTATATTTTTGTAAGAGGCACAGAAGTCCAGCAGCGGACGTCTTTCAGGCATAATGTGACTACAGTGTAATTAATTATTTTTATTTTATTTTATTTATTTAAGGAAAAACAAACAGTAGCACAATAACTAATAATAGTCATAATATCTTAAATATTACATTTTAAACAATTATGTCAAACTACAACTACGTTCTCCACAGATTACAATTAAAAGTATTTAAAAAACTAGCTTTAGACACAGATACAGTACCTATAAACGGTCATTCTGGATTTTTAATTTCAAGAAGGCGGAGTCAAAATTTTCCTTTAAGCGTAAAATCCGTAAACACTACTTAAAAGCTTGTCATTCTTAGTCGTTCTTCGTCATGATTACTATGAATTCTCTTAATCGGTATGATTACATATTATATATCATATTTATTAGTTTATTATTTTAGCATATATATGTATTTTATTAGTATTATATATATTATCTGTATATTCTTTCCGAAATGTTAAAATTCAATTTTGTATCTTATATTTATTTATTGTACACCTACCACAGTATAGTCTTAATAACCCAAAGGTTGACTGGTAGAGAATGCCTTGATGCATTAAGTCCGCCCATGTACCACTATTGTACATAAAGTTTAAATAAATAAATAATAAATAAAAGAAAAAATAAATTAAAAGTATGTTTGTGTGCGTACATTATTAATCATTACCTACGTTGTATAGTAATTTGCTGATCTTTTAGAGTTGCTTGGATTTGTTTCTTGAATGCATTTTTACTAAGAAAAAGAATGTCGATTGTATTATTACGTGTAGTTATTTCAAGTAAGAACCTGTTCATCGAAACACTCCATATTGACAGCTCCATAAGTTTTCATATCCCAAAGCATAGCACCATATTAGATGCAACACCACGGTTCCCAAAGGTCCGGTTATACCCCGGTGCACCTACCTAGGTAGATTATAGGGTTGTAACTGAACTTCGCCGCTGCCTCAAGTGCGGAAGCGGAGTTTTAATGGAGACCTATTGAGCGAGTATCAAATTAAAAGGTATTCAGCATAGTTGGCAAAGCCCGAAAAGCAGTTTTTGTGCAATAAAAATATTTTTTTCGAACAATAACAACAAATTAATAAAAATTAAAGTAAAAAAATCCCCTTTTTCATATGGGCGGGGACTCTCCTAAAAGGGAGCAAAATCATGTTTCATATATAAGGAACGTTTTTTTGTTTATGGTACAGAATCGTTTCACAGTCTGTGTATTTCGGTTGTCGCTAAAAAAACAAATAATATAAATAGAATGAAGTTAGAAATCAAAGAGGAAATAATTGAAATAATAAATTAAACCCAAAAGTTAAGGGTTTAATTTATTTAGGACTTACAAGATATTTTTGCTTTTTTTGTTGTTGCGGAATTTGTTCAAAAGAGTCACCGCGGCTCTGGAACGCAAAGGGCTTAAGAAGGAACAAGGATGGGTTTAAGTCAGAAAGAGTCTGACACTCCCTTCATCCAGAGCGGAAGAAATCATTTGACGATTTCCAATCCTTAAAAACTAGTTTTTTAAGGATTGGAAATCATCAAATGACTGGGTATGGAGCTCTTCCCGTGCGAGTCCGCCTTGGCCGGTTTTTCTTATTTTTTAACCGACGAAAACACGGAGGAGGTTATCAAGTCGACGCGTATATTTTTTATGTATTTTCTCCTCCATAACAGCCTCCGCTGAACGTTTCCATCACAATGGCTACATCACTAGTAGACTATATCTATGTCTGTGTACGAGTATATGTGTCGGATCGTAAGGCGGACTGCAAACATGTGTGTTTGCTAAGGTCTGTGTTAGCTCTGTGGGACTACTTCGAGCTGTGTCTTCGTCCTTTGTTCGCTATTATTATTACTACCTATATTTCAAGTTATTTTAACTGGCAATTTAACTTACAACTGGTATTACTGTTAGAGAATGCCTTGTAGCATTATGTCTGCCGAAGTACCACAATTGTATATATCTTAAAATAACGTTTATGACGGTTTTAGGTAAAATCTTGCAAACTTAATTTTGTGTATCAATGTTTTGTGTGTTTGATGATAAACTGCGTCAATGTTTGCATGCCAAAATGGTATTCTACCAATGATTATTTAATATTATTGTAACCACCTTGTTGTTAATACCTACATTCTGAGCAAATAAATAAATATTCCATTCTTTTCTATTCTTAAAATTTACATGCTAGTTCAATTCCGATGACAATACATTTTTATGACAACTTTGACTTGAATCTTTATGTAGGGTTGGCTCTATGCAACTTCTCAACGGTTTAGACGATATTTCGGATACCTATTCAATTAAAAAAAAAAACATTTATTTCAGGTAAAGACCCATAGGTGTTCGATTAATACAGGAACATAAATAATATTATCAATTTCTTACTACATTAATTAAAAAAAAAAAAGTCAAAAGTGAATGTCAGAATGAGATTTAAAATGTCAACTACAATAGATTAAATAGGTAATAAAATAAAATAAACAATAATAACAACAAAACACAGAATTGATAAAAATACATTATAGGGAACAGAAACAGAATTATATTTTTAATTTAATAGCTCGTCTAAAATTTTAAAGCTCGTCTAAAATTGTGAGTATTTAAAAAAAAAAATATTCAAAAGGAATCTGTGTGACTTGTCGTTTGTACGAAATATCATTTCGTTGTGAAATGATGCAAAAATCATAGAGACAAAATGTGACGAAAAACGATGTGACAAAATAAAGTTTTGGCACACCACACAAATAGTCGCTACTCAACTGATAACTGGTTTGTACTCGTCTCAATTGTATCAGAAGAAGTTATTTTATGTGAAGAAAAGGTATCTTCTCATATCAAGTTCCGGCAGGTACACTCTCAACCCCACAATATCACAATCACAAACAAAATTACAAACAAACAAATACGTCACCCACCGTCCAAGGTTCCACCGTACACCTCCATACCTAGGATGTCCCAACCCTTTTACCTCACCCTCGTCAAAACAAGCACACTGACGCGGACACGTCGCATCTTGTTCGGCGACAAAATTGTAACAGGAAATAGAGTGGACCCGTTTTGTTACGCGAGCGTTCTGCGACTTAAAAGGTTTGAATACCTGGAATTTTCTGAAAGTGTATAGGTATCTTTAAGTATATTTTGTAAAGTATTATCAAACTAACTTTTACCCGCGACTACATCCGCGTGTAATAGTTACGTTGGAAAGCCATTTTTATTTTTACATATTTTTTTTTCAGAAACGCTTGATCATATGTTTATTTATTTTCCTAAATACAAAGGTTCTTGTTTTTAGCTTCAATAATGACGAACTCCCATACAAACTTTCATCCTCTATTTCAAACCCTTCAAGCCCTTTTCTCGCAACAAAGGATAGCCTATGTCCTCCAGGTCTAACCTATCTATTTACCAAATTTCATCAAAATCGGTTCAGCGGTTTAGGCGTGAAAGCATAACAGACTGACAGACTGACAGAGCTACCTTCTCATTTATAGTAATGGTATGGATTATGGGTTGTCTTTACTGAACACTGGTGCGATCTACATAACACATAGATAAGTGAGAAAGTACCTATACCTATTCAATCGAATGTAGGTACTTCGTTGTACTAAGAGGTGGCGAGAAGATTAAGATTCGTACCTTGAGCGATGGACTTTGACGCTGTCGAGAGAAGAATGTCTTAAAGGATTTGAGAGGGCATTTGGTCAGCATCCGACAGTAGGTCAGCAATGGCTTGATAAAAAAATTGGACGCCAAAGTTGAAACACAACGCTTTGATAAAATTCCTAATTTCATGGGTAAAATTAGTGGTACCAATATAGAGATAGACATAAAATTCATTTGTCTGTGTTCCCATGGTATTAAAAAAAAACGGAACCATTATATTATCACTCGTGTGTCTGCCTGTCAGTCTGTCAATTTACGGAACCAAGTCATCGTTTTTCTCTAAATCATTTATGTGTCATGTATAATAACTATAGTTTTTTTTTATTTTTTTATTAAGATTTTATTTGATTTATTTTTTAATATTTCCCTTAAGAATATGTTGAATGAGATCTTACCATGACTAATACTGATTCATACTAGCAAATCGGCTAAAAAAACCAGCTGCCTTTTAATTTATGTGCATTTATACATTTTTTTGCCCGCGACTTCGTACGCGAATCTCGTTTTTTCAAACAAACAAACAAACTCTTCGGCTTTATTGTTATTAAAAAGATGTACATTACAAAGTTCACAGAAACAGAGTGAATAAATAGCAGTCCAAACTCACCTGGCATCCCAAGCAGAGCATTAGTGATGTATTATTGGCCACGTCCACACTTCCCTTACCCAATAACTGCCCAATGGCAGAACGGACGAGTCGTGCTGATTTAGTGATTCCTTCATCCAATATTGTGTGGTTTTAGATTTATTGGAAGAAGAACTGTGGATGGCCGAGTTACAGACATACTTGGACATTACTAAGGAACCTTTTAAGTCTCGGAAATGACATTATGCACTATTTTTTTTTTTTATATGAGTAATCATATTTTAAGCTTATTATTTAGTAATGACTAAAGAAAAACAGCCGCACGGGTCGATCATCAAGGTTAAGAAACGATTGCCAAGGTTAATCTGCGGATGGGTGGCCACCTTAACATATCGAGTTTCCTCCGTGCCTCGGAAAGCACGTTAAGCTGTTGGTCCCGGCTGTCATTGTCAGAAGCTAGTAAATCTGAATCCCGTCTTGCCAAGAAGTACTGTGTTACCCAGTTAATGGGTTGTGGAGGTCTGGTAGGTAGCCGCTCCACTTAAAATATTGGTATTGAGATGAATTTGGTTTGACTGGAAGCCGATCCCAATATAGCTGGGAAATGGCTAGGCAGATGATTTAGTTTCAGTTCAGATTTAGTGTCCTGATGTCCGTCTGTAAAGATTTTTTTTTTTCGATGGATTTGCTCTTGATGAGACTCTAGTCTAGGTCACAGATGTAATCATTTATTTAGTTATTTTTTATTAAACACTAATAAAAGCTTTTTCTTTTAAACGACTTCAATAAAAGGAGGAGGTACTCAAATTTAATGAATACTTTTTTTTTTTTATGTCCCAAAAGGGCGATGTTGATAGCAAGCCATAACAATATTTTTGTCGATAATTTAAGAGTAGTGTTTTATAGGTACCTAAGAACTTAGGTAGGTAATTTTGCACTAGTAAGCAATCGTAAAATATGTTAACGTGAGCCTTGTCATCTCCGGATATGAGAGTAAAGCGCCTGCCGTAACAAGACGTAATGTATGAGAGAGAATTAATATTTAATACATAGTTAGAACAAAGGGGCTGTCGCGGTATAAATAATTATAATATTAATCAAGTTTGTAACGCTGAGAGCTTGGCACTGTGACGTCACGCTCAAGTGTAGGAAAATTATTACTTGAAGTTTCTTAAAATGTTTCTTTGAAGTATTGTGTAAGTTGTGTCGTTAGAAGGGATTATCAAAATGGCAGAACAGTCCAAAAAGTCCGGGAGCTTTTGTGAAATATTAATTATTTGTGTTTTTAAGTGGGCAGATTGTCGTTAGTATGACTTTGTCAAAAGACAATTTAATTAATTTTATTTGTTGCCCATAGCCAATAAAAATGATTAAATTGTCTTTTGACAAAGTCGTACTAACGTATTTTTGATGTGAAACATCTATAGCCGCAGGTAAAACCGATTGTTGGCGTGGCAACGCGTCGCCACGCTATACGATGGTATTTTTGTCTTATATATATATATATAAGACAAAAAATACATATAGACTAAATATATATATATATATATATATTTAGTCTATATGTATTTTTTTGTCTTGGTCTGTGGATGGGTGACCATCTTACCATACCGAGACTCCTCCGTGCCTCGGAAAGCACGTTAAGCCGTTGGTCCCGGCTGACATTTGTAGATCTTTGGCAGTCGTTACGGATAGTCAGAAGCCAGAAAATCTGACACCAGTCTTACCAATGAGGACCGTGTTTCCCAGTTAATGGGTTGTGGAGGTTTGGTAGGCAGCCGCTCCACGTAAAATACTGGTATTCAGCTGAATCCAGTTTGACTGGAAACCGACCGTCGTAATTTGCTCTTTAATGAATATTACTTGTGCAAAATAATTTCCATGTTTCACATCTGCCAGGCGTCCCGTGACGGCTGACATTTTTTTTTATTAGTGGCCTATAGCTGAGGAGCTCGGCTTAAGAATAACAGCAGCACGGGTCGATCATCAAGGTTAAGCAACGCTTGCCAAGGTTGGTCTATGGATGGGTGACTATCTTAACATACCGAGTTTCCTCCGTGCCTCGGAAAGCACGTTAAGCCGTTGGTCCTGGCTGTCATTTGTATATCTTTGGCAGCCGTTATGGATTGTCAGAAGCCAGTAAATCTGACTCCAGTCTTGCCAAGAACTACCGTGTTACCCAGTTAATGGGTTGTGGAGGTCTGGTAGGCAGCCGCTCCACGTAAAATGCTGGTACTCAGCTGAGTCCGGTTTGACTGGAAGCCAACCTCAACCTAGTTGGAAAAAGGCTAGGCAGATGATGAGTAGCCCTTAGCTATAGTTATATTGTATTGCTTTATTTCTGTTTGTTTTTCTTAGAGTGAACAGGCTTCTTCTGGGTAATCTCACTCCATCGTCGACTTTGTCTCTGTCATCTATGACCTAGACTAGAGTCAAGAGCAAACTCATCTCAAATAAAAAAAAAAAAAAGAATAAGCTAACTTAATATTTGCATCAAGTGCAACCCCATTTCGTGTCCAGGCTATCTCTATCCATTCCAGGTTGCCTGGAAGAGATCGCGGAATGCGATAAGGCCGTCAATTGTATGTTTTTTAGTTTCAGGTTTTCAGAAGTATGTTTAATATATTTATATAAATAAATAAATAGCTAAGCATAGGGCCTTCCTGATTTCTTGTGGTTTTTCACGATGACGCTTACCATTAAGATTAAGGAGTTCAATGAGGGTTTCCTGAAATGGCAGAGACCAGGTGGCAGCACTGAGTTGTCAGGTCCAGGCGTCTATCAAACCGCTTATGTTTCCCAATATGAGTTAAATAGGGATGTTGCCTAAAAAATTTGGTTCTATTTAGTCCGTTAGTTATATTATCGAAAAATATTAGACACGTATTTTTATTGTATCAAATCAATAAAAATTACGAAGAGAAAACGAATCAAAGATAAGGACGGGGGGCTTGTAACGTCACATTCCATTAAAAAGTGTAGGTACTGGCAAGTGACGTCACACGAGTTTTCAACGCACATTTTTTGTTAACGTGACAAAAGAAAAAATACGTGTCCAATATTTTATGGAAATCTATCTGACAATCCTAAAAAAATTCCTTCAATCCTAGTCAAAAATTAGTCCTAATTACATTTTTTTTATCAAATACCCTATTGACGTCATTGTCATGTTTATTTCAAAGTCACGTTTTCAATGAAGGGGACTTCTTGCCTATGTGGAGGCATAAATAAAAATATCTTATTACAAATAGGCAAAATCCACATAACCCGACTTTTCAAGCAGAAAAGTAATCCATCTCGATCTTTAAACAGAATGAAATATGCCATCAGACCCACATGCTTATGCATAATAGTGAGTAAAAGCCAAAAGCACCATCAGTTTGCGATGCCCTACTCGGGCTCGGGGTATCGGCAGGTCAATGGGGTTAGGGGTCAATGACTAAGGTCGGGAAACCGCGGGGAACTTCATTCAAAGTGAAAGAATGGGAATGGATTGCTTTTGTTTTAATTTAAAATAGAAATAAAGTGAGACCAAGTTTTCATATATTTTTGATTGCGATTTTCGAATAAAGTCATCTTACTGTTTTACTACTAAAATACATAAATCAAAGATGATTAAAAGCAAACGCAAGGTAAAGATCTCTTCATTCGAATGAACTTTGTACTTAGCTCTTTGATGCATAGTTTTCATAAACAAAAAATGTTATTTTCAAGCTTACGTAATTATTTACAGTACAAAATTTTACTTGCTTTTCATACATCATATGCCTAGCCTTTTCCCAAATATGTTTGGGGTTGAAACTCTTAGACCTGGGGTCCGAGTGCTCATAAGTTATATAAAGAACTTGCTAAACGCTTAGGTGACACTTCGCGTGACCCAAGGGCTGGCTTTTACCTCGGACAGAGGATAAGCATTGCCATACAACTTGGCAATGCCATCAGTCTTTTGGGCTCACTTCCAGTCGATAGCGATGCGGACAAATCTTTTGATTCCATACTTTAGTTAGGAGTTTTTATTTTTATTCGAAGTGTATTATATAGTTTTTTTTTTAGAGGATGGGAAATCTTCTAATGACTTCTTCCGCTCCTGGTAGAGCTGAAGGGCATGTCAGACTCTTACTGACTAAAATCCATCCGTGTTCCTTCTAAAGCCCTTTCCGTTCCAGGGCTGTGGGGACTCTGTCGAACAAATTTTGTAACCCTGGCAGGCCCCAACTCCTTTACTGACATCTCTTTGAGGCGCGCGTGGAACACAACGTGCCATCGACCCGAGCCTGGTGGTGATCGGACAGCGAGCTACCCAGCGCTCGCCAACTGCAGGCCCGCGCCTATGGCGGTCGAGGATCGCCCAGAGACTCCTGACGCCCGGGGCGTCTTCTTCTGTAGTGGCGGTTGGGGTGAAAGTTGTCTTTCCCTCGCGCGCTGATCGCCCCTTAAGCGTTAACACACACACTGGAGCCCCATAAAGGGCCATGGACTGCACGATTCCCGCATAGAGCCTCCGGAAGGAGGCATTTGGACCCCCTAGATTGAGCAGGAGCCGCTTGAAGGCAGCCCCGGCCCACTCCAGTCTGGGAGCTGGGATTTAAAATATGAAATGTTCATGTTTACCTACAAAATAAATATAACTTCCCTCACGAATGTGGCATATACAAAAATAATTTTACAAATCCAACTAGTAGTTCCAGAGGTTAGCGCGTTCAACCAAATAAACTCTTATTAATAATATTAATATACTAGCTTCCTCATGAACGTGGCTATCATATACAAAAAGAATCCAACTGGAAGTTTAGAGGCTAGCGCATTCAAACAAACTAACTCTTCAGCTGTATTATATTTTCTTAACGTAACGTGGCTTCGCTCCTGTTACCTATCGCCCAGGAAAAGTGCAGTTTTAAGGGAAAAGTACAAATTAATATCACTCGCTGATAATGATGCTTTCAATCAGTAAAATACTTTTTACTAACGAAAACTTATTTCAAACAAAAAGCTTATAAATATAAACAGGAACAACATTTTATCCTCTAATCCTGTATTAAGCAACAAAGCTTAAAACCACTTATTTACTTGTAATAGTGGTAGTTATAAATCTCTAAGAGTTAGGTAGCGCACGCTGTGTGCTCGTGCATTTGTCAGGGACAGTCCCCTGTCGCTTCGGGGTACCTCCGAGCAACTTAAATTAATAATGCGTCTTCTATTTGGGGTTGCCTTATGTTTTTAGTAATGTTTAAGTGAAAGCTTCTGGTTTCTTGGTTGTATATTTTCAACTAGTTTGTTTTGATTTCGTTTGCGTCAAGGAAAAACTATCCCATACCTTGGCCGGGATGAAAATATCTTAAATCCTTTCTGATACTGATAACTCACCGTAATAACTTAGGTGAAGCGGTATGTGATTCCAATTGATGCTTGAGATTAACAAGCTCACTTCACTTAAGTTACTATCACTATAAAATTCTTAAAAAAACATTGATTTAATAGAGTGTCCGTGGAGTTTTTTGCGCGTTCTTCTCCATAGAGATCTACGCTTTGGAACGTGCCAATAGCTTCATCTCTTCGGACAGACCGATTTGCTTTATGTTTGAGTTATATGTAGAATAGTACAACGGGTGATGTTACAATGTGTTTCTAATTTATTTTCCAGCCATTAGGTAAGTATTGATCGGTTAACAAACATCCCAACGTACTGTTTTTTTTTTGTTTAGTTACCTTGTTCCTCCGATCTAATTATAATTGCTACTTAATAAACATCATAAATAGGTACAAATATACACCGAGAAATGTTCCTCGGTATCTATTTTCCTTGAAATTATTAGGTTAAGATACCCGAGTGTTCTATTAGAAATGCTATCACGTGGCAGCTAAATTTGTTTGGAAATGAACAACTTTTTTTTTTTTTTATTTAATATGGGTTTGCTCTTGACTCTAGTCTAGGTCATAGATGACAGAGACAAAGTCGATTATAGATTATACAGTTAATTACATTTTCTTTTATCTGGAGCTCGTGTCAAAGTGATAACCAGCGCGGTTGTCAATCTTCAAGATTAAAAAACGGTTACTAAGGTCACGTTAAGCTGGTGATTGATATCGTAAGCAGATATCATTCAACAGCTTTATCAGCTAATCCATTTCTGTATTATTTACAGGAGGAAGAAAAAACGGTATTATATCACTTCATTTTAGCAATCATAATTCTGAAATCCCGTTGGTTCCTATAGAATTTAGCAATGTTTCTTTATAAGGAATTCAGTGAGATCGTTTTTAGGTTGATAAAGCCTTTATAGCTTTATGATAAGGTAGGTAATCGGCTGAACTTTTTGTAAGACTTAAAAAGTAAAATAGGCCAAAAAATGGACTTAGCTGTTTAACAAATTAGGCCGATGTATTTATTAGTAGATCATTGATGATGATCTCTGAACGAGCCATAATCAAGAGATATCCTTGTTCCCCAGTTACTCGGTTGTTGAGGTCAGGCAGGCAGTCTAAAATACTAGTATTCTGTTTCCTGTACGACTAGTATTTTTTTAAATAAAAATACCATTTATGCTCCATGGACTTGTACATAATAAATTTGATTGCCCTGAGTTAATTAGTTAAATATGCTATATTGTACCTAGAACAGTAATGAGACGAAAGGTGCGCTCTTATCCACTGTTTGCTACAACTCCTGGTCGTACAAATTCAGGAAGGAGAGCGCCGCTCCAGAGATTGGTTCAAGCTTACAATAATAATTTTAACGATATCGATAAATTTGCTCTATCTAAACATGAATTTAAAAAAAAAGCATAAAGTGCCTTGCTCGAAATTTATAATTATTTCATTATTAACGATTTATTTAACTATTTATTAACACTTTACGCTCACAAATGTACAGAGGCGGACTACTCGATTTTAAGATAACGAAACAATTGTATTTTTGTTTTTTATTTATTTATTTAAGTTTACCAGAACTGTTTCTAATATAAGCTCGTAAAATGTGGAAACGTAGAAAAAATTAATATACAATGTACGATTGTTTATTTTCCCAAATACAATCAAATAAATAAAATTTAAAATTGTTGAAACTCAATCAATTTATCTGCCATAAACGTTGACCTTTTAATGGCATAGCACTAATGATATTATATAAAAAAGAGGTAGATAACGCAGTAGCGCGCGCAAATGTTGCTGAAAAATTCCGACAATAGGGAATATGCATGATAAAAATATTTATTATCTAAACGGTTTATCTAGAAATATACAAAAATATAAAACGAACAGTGAAAATAGAATCGAATTTGACCGAAAAACAAATGAGATTAATTAATTTTAAACAAATATATCTATCCCTCTCGCGAAAACGCTGTTTTGTATGGCAGCTGTATAGGCGACATAGTATGTGACGTCACAGGTGGCATCGGACTTCTCTTTCTAATTGTCAACTTTGAAGCTTAATAACTTCATCGCTGATGAAGGTATTTTAAAAATTATTTCATAATTGTTTACTGGAGATAATAAGTATTTTATTTTGCAAATAAAAAAATACATGCATGTAAGAGCGGGAGGGCTTGGGGATCTCAAATGATAACGATCAGACATCTTATAAACACTTTTTACTATAACTCACAACCAACAATGATTCACACAACTTAGTTTTTAAAAACCAGATGCACACAGTTCAAAATACAATTTTATACTCTGCGCTCTGCGTCTAGAGTGAGCCTATTTATACGCTTAAACAACTATCAACGTCACACAGTAACGACTTCCGGTGACATTTGTTTTACAATAAAGTTTAGATTTAATTTAGTAAAAGTAATGTAATTTCGCACAATATTTGATTTGTAATTAATAACACTTTTTAAATACTTTAATTTGTAAATTTAGCTAGGTAACA
>NDFZ01003219.1:12151-24987 GCA_002192655.3 Mamestra configurata | reverse complement strand
CCTTTAAAGAAACAAAACAGCAAAAAAATTGTGATGTGCAAGTTATGAGCATGAAAACTTCCAGATTTTAAGGCAACTTTGCCTGTAAATAAATAACTAATGTAGTACGAAAATGGTTACCATACTGGGATAGAACAAAGTTTTTTCTTATTTAATATAAATAATTTTAGAAAAAAAAAATCTTAAATCTATACAATTAAGTTGCCGGGGCTTCCCAGAAAGTAATCCGAAGATACTTGTGATGGGATAACCCTCGCTCTTCCTTGATTAATTAACAATATTTTCGTTGTGATAATTAGGTATAAGTAAAGTAGGTAGTATTTAAACAGAAACATTTAGCAGTTTTTCGGGTTCCGAGCATTTGTAAAAAACGGAACCCTTATTCGGATGACTCGGGTCTGTCACAGCGAATTTTCTCCGAATCTGCAGGACCGGTTCTGTTCAAATTTGGTACACATGAAATTCTGTGACCCACGGACGCGTTACCTACGTAAATAAAAAAATAAATTCAAACTAGAAATTTCCAAAAAAAAAAAAATGTGTATTGTATCGAATGGTATACCAAATGAAAGGTCTTATTGTGAAGATTTTAATTACATTTCATCATTTAAAAATAATCAGTTTTTAAGTTATTCAATAAATTAACAATTTCTGAAACTACTGAGAAAAAAAAAGTACCTACAGATAATAGATAGATCAACCATTTTTTAGATTAGCTAAAGTCCACACTTCTTTCATGGGGTATTGTGTTAAATGTTACAACAAAATACCTTATGACATATTAGAACTAAATGAAAGAAAATTTAAAACTCATGTTAAAAGTACACTTTGTGAACGAGCATATTACAAATTAGAAGATTACATTCAGGATAAGAATGCTTGGAAACATGCTGGTCCTGCTCCATAGGACAATCAAGGGTGAAGGTCAAACTGGTTGATTTATGTATTAACTTTATAGATATAAGTACTGTCTTTTTTTGTGTTTTTATTTTTCTGGTGACTCACACACTATTGTTTAATTAATGGTTCCAATGTTTGTAAATATGTGAGTACCATTTACCTAAATTTCTTTAGGAAATGAATAAGTTTACCTCTGCTGGTGATACTTTGTTCTTATAAGTAGCATACTCTGGGTGCATCGTCCTCACATAATATTAAATTAATTGTTGTATACCAAATTCTGTAAACGTTTTTAAAACGTTTTGACTTTGACTTTGATATGAAGTATATGGGTTTATAGTAACTACGATAGTGAGATTCGTGTGGAACCCTTTGCACGCGAGTCTGACTCGCACTTTGCCAGGTCTTTCATAATATCCAAATTATCAAAGGTCTCAAAGGTCACACGCTCATTTTCGTTATAATCATCGTACCTACATGTCGTGAAAGTGTGAATTCGTGTGCTCACTAGCTTATTAAAAAAAAAAAAAAAATTGAATTTATTTTGGATGAGATGAGATAGCATGCATCTAACCGCACCCGTCAAGTTCAGCCATTCGACTAACTCACCCTTAAAACAGTGTTTTTGAAAATGTTACATACACATTTATTTTTACGTACTTATCTAAGCTTTATTTTGTACTTTTTAGGGTTCCGTAGTCAATAGTTAGTTAGTCCTTATAGTTTCTGTCTGTCCGTCCGTGGTTTAGCTCTGAGACGCTAGAAAGTTAAAATTTGGTATGGATATACATATTTAAAAATATTGAGGGTGTGCCAAAACCATTTTTCCATCCTAGGATCCGTTTGCGATATATTAAGCTTCTAAATGCTCATTTTTGTTAGAGTCAAGTAGCTAAACGGTTATTTTTGGAGACTTGAAAAAATTAATGGTAGTAGAATTTAGCTTTTGCGCGCGACTTACGTCCGCGCATAGCCCGTTTTTCCCGTTCCCGTATATCCTATAGCCTTCCTCATGAATGAGGATATCATATACAACAATAATTTTCCAAATCCGACTGGTAGTTCCAGAGATTAGCGCGTTAAAATAAACAGACAAACAAACTCTTCGCCTTTATTATTAGTATAGATTTAGCAGGAAAACTATCAGCGCTACCTACTAACAAGTTAATGAGTAATAGTCGATCAACTTATAAAATGGAACTGTGTAAGTAAAAAATCTTATAATACCGTAGAAAATTACTTGTAACTTTGTAATCTAATAATAGTAAAGTAAATTTTACTATTTTTCTGGCATGGTTTAGTTAGGAGACGGGTAACTACGGAACCCTACACTATGCGTGGTCCGGACACGCACTTGGCCGGTTTGTACCTGCACTATTGTAGATAGATGACCTTCCAGTTTCTTGTGTATTTCTGATTGAATACATTTTAAGAAACCATTACAGTGTTTAGTGAGCACCCTGGAAACTTATAGATAACTACGAATAAAATCTCTATCATTTAACATGTATTTAAGAGTTTCTAGTACGGTCATTGTAATTTTTAAATTTAAATAATTGGAACAATTTTTCGAAAGCTTCAGCAAACAGGCAATATATTATGGGACTAAATAGTTCTATGTCTTCTTTCAAACATTTTACTATTATTGAACCCAACGACGGAGAAATTTTTAAATTGATATAGTTCCATACAATGTTCCATAGCACTTAAAAATGGTCCATCTCGAAGCTGTAATTCTGAATCATTTAAGAACTCAAATGCAATGGACATCCAGCCCGTTTCGTCCAATAATTTGACGTATTCTGATATTACTTAGTTTGAAACTAGTAAACAATACATAGTTTTCCAGAACGGGTAATCGACTTTCCATTTTAGCTTTAATTTCTGCGAACAGTTTCGCGGGCATAGGTATTTCATCAAAGTAATATATATTCTGAAAGACCGAACCATACATACTAAAAATTTGGTTAAATTCTCTCTAACGTAATAACGGCTCGAAAACATCGCATTCCACTGCTGAAAAGCTTCTTCCATTGCTGGTTCGACTACTCTTTTGAATCTCTGAAGCTGATCTTCCTCACTTTTATCACAAATCCAAAAAAATATATAAATTGACTTTCATAGGAACAAAATTTAGATCCTGCTGGTGACAGCATTTCTTCGGCTACGAAATCTCCGTCAAGTAAATTCATTATATTTGGGGCATATTCTATTAAATCCTCCACATAATCTTGAAAGTGGCAAATCAGACATAAATGGGTAGGTTTCTATGAAATATTCTGCTCGTACACCAATGGGACAGGTTGACAGCGTGATCTAATCTACCGCAAAACACATAATCGAGAGTCAAGCTTAATAATTCCCATAGTTCCTTTTCAAAGGTTGGGTTTTTCACGGTGCACAACTGTTTATAAGTATGTCTATAAAGGATGCTTTTGATTGATGTATTTTCTGTCGTGGCACAAACTTCTCAATATGTTAAATTAGCAGTTCGGTTTGAAGTTTGAAATATACAATATGAAGTCCGAACTTCATGGATACTGGTGCATCCAGCAATCACGGCCTTCGACTTCACTCATATTGTACAAAATTAACGTTCGGAACCCTTTGAACGCGAGTCCGACTCGCACTTGGTCAGTTTTTAATTACCTACCATGAATCGGTACTGGAAATGTTAATATTTTTGTTATTATTAGGAGAGCTAAATTAAAATACACGATTCAAGAAAAACACTAAAATTAAGAATTATTGCGACGTTTACACCAATCTAATTTTCCCGGTCTATACAACGATAACCGCATAATTATTGTAGTAACCGCAAACTCTCATTCCGTTTATATTGGCCACAAATACCTACCTATATAATTTATCCTGTTACTAACCTCCTTTGAATGATGTGCACAGCACTGAACTACTTCTTGAAACTGGATACACCCAGGCCAAGACTCCCAACGCACTAGCAAATAATATACATAATTTAAATTAGGTATTATTATTGCATGAACTTGTGTAATGTACTTAACAAGTCAACACTGCACAGAATTCTGAATTTCACAACATTCTGTAATAATAGTTAGTAGATGTGTAATTAAACCTATGGTATGAGTAGTAGCGTACTGTTCTTTATATTTCTATGAGTAGCGTGTAACAAACATCTTGTCCTCTGAATACCTATTTATTAAGCCGATTTGGCTTAATAAATAGGTATTCAGAGGACCTTTTTCCTTTCGTATTTTCCTTAACAACAGTCAACTTTTATTTTTGTTTTATCAACTTGACATAATTTTGTGAACTTTTAATTTTGGTGTTCCTATGAAAAAATAACGATACTCGGAATCCGTTATCGGTTAGTTATTGGGATGGTTATTTTTTTAATATAGTTTTTAGGTAACGGCTATCTGCGTTCAAGTATTGGAATTATCCACTTGTACAGTNGTCTATAAAGGATGCTTTTGATTGATGTATTTTCTGTCGTGGCACAAACTTCTCAATATGTTAAATTAGCAGTTCGGTTTGAAGTTCAAAATATACAATATGAAGTCCGAACTTCATGGATACTGGTGCATCCAGCAATCACGGCCTTCGACTTCACTCATATTGTACAAAATTAACGTTCGGAACCCTTTGAACGCGAGTCCGACTCGCACTTGGCCAGTTTTTAATTACCTACCATGAATCGGTACTGGAAATGTTAATATTTTTGTTATTATTAGGAGAGCTAAATTAAAATACACGATTCAAGAAAAACACTAAAATTAAGAATTATTGCGACGTTTACACCAATCTAATTTTACCGGTCTATACAACGATAACCGCATAATTGTAGTAACCGCAAACTCTCATTCCGTTTATATTGGCCACAAATACCTATATAATTTATCCTGTTACTAACCTCCTTTGAATGATGTGCACAGCACTGAACTACTTCTTGAAACTGGATACACCCAGGCCAAGACTCCCAACGCACTAGCAAATAATATACATAATTTAAATTAGGTATTATTATTGCATGAACTTGTGTAATGTACTTAACAAGTCAACACTGCACAGAATTGGGAATTTCACAACATTCTGTAATAATAGTTAGTAGATGTGTGAAATAGTTAGTGATGTGTGTGAAACCTATGGTATGAGTAGTAGCGTACTGTTCTTTATATTTCTATGAGTAGCGTGTATCAAACATCTGGTCCTGGACCATCTGGACCTTTTTCCTTTCGTATTTTCCTTAACAACAGTCAACTTTTATTTTTGTTTTATCAACTTGACATAATTTTGTGAACTTTTAATTTTGGTGTTGCTATGAAAAAATAACGATACTCGGAATCCGTTTTCGGTCAGTTATTGGGATGGTTATTTTTTAAATATAGTTTTTAGGTAACGGCTATCTGCGTTCAAGTATTGGAATTATTCACTTGTACAGTCTGTCCAGAAACAAGACCATGAAAAAAGAGACTGTGCCATTTGGCATTCCAATTAAATTTTAATCCCTTGGATCACACGTTAAAACTATTGAAAAAAAAACCTAAAATCTTAGAGCTCATCAAATGTAAAGCTACGTGACAGCTGTGTACTTAGTTTAACAGCTATTCAGTATCAACAAAACCTTGTTATTTATCAAAACTTATTTTCATGAGTTTCTTGAGGAGTATCAGGCGTTCAAGTTAAGGCCCTACCTCCGCTTTAACGGCTAGGTCAAATTGTTCTTTTCGTATGACAATTAACAGTTTAGCCGTAAAAAATATTCAACAACTCGCGATTTTTTCGCTCACTTTACTCCTTCTAAACGGTTTTGAAATTTTAAAATATTTATACATAAAAAAAATTGGTGGTAAAATGAACATTGCATATCTAAATCAATCAATATTTTAAAGAAAATGTTCAATATACTCCCATCCCAGCTTTACAGCTTAGCGGATCTCTGGGCCTGTGTCTCTAAAACTGCTTAACTAAGTTGTTTTTTATCTGTTTTTTTTTTGTTTCACTACTGTTTACCTATACTCGTATAAAAACCGAGACCAGTGAGGAAATATGTTACATCTATCTAAACAAAAAAATCAGCCGTCCAATGGCCATTCTATTCTGGAATCGTAGGCAAAAATGCTAGGCGCGCAGGTCTGCGTCCTTGCGTTATTTTTGATCATCGTTTTGACGTAGCGCATGCGGTACGGATATGTTTGCGTGTGCGGTGCAGATGAAAGTGTGCGTTTGGCTCCGCCCAGATACTCTAGGTTATTGACGATACTATACACCTTAAGTGACGATGTTGCTATCGCCGCTACAATCTGTCGGTCTATTCTGTCAACATCTCACCGTATAAACTTAGTTGGAGTGAATATGAAGTAAGCTACCTACCATAGAAACAAGATGAAATGACAATTCACTTCATACTCACTCCACCTAAGTTTCCACGGTGAGATGTTTACAGAATCGCACTGCTGAATCTCAGTGCTGGATGAGTTGAGATTGTATCGAGTGTGCAGATCAGCAAAAACTGCTTTTCCTTTTCGAGCTGTTGGTTAGGTTAGGTTAGGTTAGATAGATCGNATCGGGGTCTACATAGATGATGGCGGCGAAATCAAATAAAATACGAATAGGTTAAAATTTTAAGTTTATAAAGTCATACAAAGTTTTAATAAAAATAAAATATAAACAGCTTGTATAATATCCCTACTTTACTAGGTGCAATGTAAAAATGAGTCTTAGAAATCATTAGTATCAATGTCTTCTGGAATATTCTGAAAATCATTAAAATAATGCATCCGCACTACTTTCGATGGATGTGATTCCATTATTTTACGTATTTCTGTTCGCACAGGTTTACAATCACTCCAGAAATTGTATCCGGATGCCAACTTCGAAACTACAATATAAGCAGGAACAAAGTCATTATCATTGAGCATAAGTCGGAGAGTTTCAAGCACAACAGCATCACCATGGTAACCAATTATTAACGAACCAAACATTTTTTTTAATGTTTCGGTAAACAAAAAGTACGTTAATGAGAAATTATACTGCTCGAGATCTTCTTTTAACCACTTCACAATCATGGGACTCACCGATGGTGCAATTTTACTAAACATATCTTTCCAAGCGGCTTCCATGTCACGAGACATCCATTTATATCCAAAATTGTGTGGTTCAAATGAACTGGACACTGATTTGTGATCATTTACAATCTTAATGCACTCTGTGATAAGTTTCCAACTAGTACAGAGCATATAGTTTTCCAGCAACGGCAATTCTTTCTCCATTTTAGTTTTTATCTTTACAAACAGTTTGATGGGTGCAGTTTTTTCAGTGTAACTTAAATAATATATTTTGTAAAATCGAACCAAGGACTGTAAAAACCCGTTAAAGTTGTCTCTAACGTAATATTTTCCTGAACGCGAGGTGTTCCATAACCGGAAGGCTTCATCTATAGCTGGCTCGCCTACTCTTCTAAACCTACGAATTTGATCTTCCTCAGTTTTACCGCACAATATATAACTTGCAAATACGTCTAAAACTTTGCTTCCATTTGAACAAAATTTTGTTCCTACTGGTGAAAGTATTTTGTCGGCTACGAAGTCTCTATCAAGTAATTCCATTACGTGTGGTGAAAAGTTTATAAATTCCTTAACATAGTTTTCACAGTTAGCGCTAGCAGGTAAGGAGGTAAAAAACTCGAAACCCTTTTTATAAAATTCTGCTAATATACTGATAGGAACATTTCGAACGTTTCCAATTGTTTTATAAATTTCTACACTCTCATCTGCAGTTAAGTTTTCTATAAAATAGCGTAATGTTGCCCAAAGTTCTTTTTCTTCTTTTACATTATTAGCCTTTAATATCTGATTGTATGTGTGCTTAAAAAGAACTGATCGTATTGTGAGATTCTTTGAAGTTTTCCAAACATCAGAAAAAATAGATTTGAGATCTTTAGATTTTAGTTTAGATACTGCAAGATGAAGTCCAAATTTTTGTAAGGAGACAGGTGCATCCAATAATTTCGGCAAATATTTACGACTTTCCGCTTCATTCAAATTACGTAACATTGCATTAAGTGACGGAACTGTATGTTGTAAGTAATCTCCTTTGGCGTACCACAAAATGACATCTAAGGGAATCGGTGGTCTACCTATATGCAAATGCTTTGCGATATTTTTTCTTATACTGATTTCGTTCTGATCAATATCACCCCAATTCACCTTAATATCATCGGGAATATGGTTTATTGCCATGTCTGTGATTTTTTTCTGGTGAAGAAGCATGAAAAGACCCTTTATAACGGCTTTTTGTCCTGTTGGTTTGTTCAGATGGAGTAAATAGGCGTCGACCCAGTGCTGGGCGAGTGAGTGCGGCCAGTACACGCGCAGCTTGGCGAGCAGTCGCGGCAGCGAGACAGCGTCATCAATTCGCAACGTGTCTATTTGTTTGTCGTGGCGCATCAGTAGCTGAGGCTTGTGCTTCAGCGCGTTCAGGCACGCGTCCTCGCTCAGACACAGAGACAACGACTCCTCAAACATGTGTTTCCGCCATGATTTCTTCACATTGTACAAACACGACAAGTCTGTTTTCAACTTATTCCCCTGTTTTGCCTTTATCAGTTCCCGAATTTTTTCAAGAACCAATGGGTATTTTTTGATATCCTTTTTCCAATGCTTAAGCAAAGTCAAGGCGTTCTCTAAATGAAGTTTAGTGTCATTGAAATTGGATTCATTCGCATCTTGTAGATTTTGAACTTTCGTCAAAACGGAATTCAAGAGGTAACTAAATATTTTGTCCTTTTGTTCTTTATTTAATTTCCTTTGGACTTTCTCAAAAGTATGAAATTCCATCTTATGTTCTATAATTTCTGGTACCGGTTCATCATGCAAAACTTTAAATAGGACTATAGATTGGAGACACAGCTGTTCGTTGTTTTCTGATTTGGTGTACACTTCCATACTGATGAACAACTGATCCAATATGTTCCAAGTTTCAACGTCGAACTTGTGAGTAGGTATTTGTGAAAGCAGGTTATTGACAAATTGCATCTTGAATTTTAATGGTTCATTAATGTGCTCGTCTTTTACAAGTTCAAGCAATGTTTTAACATGCTGTGAGTTCCCTCTTGCACAAGTTATCAAAACCGAGAGGATGGCACATCGTTCAGAGGATGAGTTTTCATTACGTATTAGCTTTTTTAATTCTAGTAAAGCAACATTAAATGGAGCGAACTCATACCACTTGTAAGGCTTAACATACGCGAACTTGCCTTCATATTTTGGAAAGAATTGTGCTAGTTCAGTTTTGGTAATAAAAGTTTTCCTTACGAATTCAAATCTTTCATCTTCTGGCATGTTCCTAATGAAATGACCCAACTGATCATACTCAAATAAATAATATGAACTTTCTATTGACACTTGCTTTTTTAGAAACGCTTTTATTTCTTTCTTATCTAAATATTTAGCTGCCACTGATAAGTCGATTTCCTTTACGAACTTATTAAAATTGTCAAATACTTTTTGCGAGCTAGCTTTCATGAGGAACTTTGTGTTTTTCTCACCGAATTTAGGACTGCAGTAAAAATACATCGTATCGTGTTCCATTACATCCAAAACATAATCAGTATGAGACTTCACATAATACATTATTTCTTGTTTTGAGGCGTGAGTAACCCTGCCCTGTATTACCTTTTCATAGCACGAAATAAACTTGGGAGATCTTCTGCACAAACGTTTAAATAGAGATAATGGTATGAGACGCTCATTATTTATAACATTTTCGATGAAAGGGATGGAGCAATTTTGCAACCATTTGTAGGAATTTTCCTTTCCTTTAAGGTATTCATAAAAGTTTTCGACTCGAGCTTCGTCTTTCAGATTGAGTCGAATTTGAAGCATGAGTTTGTTAAATGTTTTGGTGTTCATGCTAGGTAATAGTTGTGTGTGAAGGTACTCTGGATTGATGATGTTAGCGTACTGGTGCTCGGTGATTAGCCACGTGGATTTTTTAATAGCTGTCGCCGCATATAGCATGTCGTTAGACTTCATTACTTCGATGATATAGTCTACATTCCTGGTTTTACAGGCGATGTCTATTTTCAGAAGGTTATCTATGTCGCTGTCATCGGCACTAATGTTACGTAATTCATAATGTTTGTCAGCAATCGCATCTTTGACAAGCTTGTTGAAGTGTCGGCGCTTTTCGCCGAGTGTGTCTCCTTCTAGCGTCAGCGGCGCCATTGTAATAAACTGAAAATTAAATTTTGTTCGGTAAAAATATTTTATTTTATGCCATAATAGTATTTCACTTACCTCATTAGTCAACTAGTTCTACAGAAAAAAAAAAACTATATATAATTTTATTAATACTTTAGAACCTACTATTATAAAACTGGAGTTTCGTACGTCCGAATGAAATACGCAACCCTATGGGATCACTCAAGTTTCTGTTTGTCCGTGTGTCACAGCTAATTTTCTAGAAATTTTCAAGACCGATTCAGTTGTTTGGTAAAAAAGTTATCTTCTGTGACCCTAAGACGTACGCGGAACGTAAATATCGAAACATTATCTGAGGGAAAGTACGTGTGTAGACGAGTGCCTATCATTTAATAAAAAAAGTAGGAAATTAAATAAATTAAAAAGTTATTCAGGTTGTGGTTTGCGACATAATATCAATAATAATGTGAGATTGTTGACACTTTGTTCATATTAAATTAAAGCCACAAGGACGTAAATAATATGGCTATATAAATTAAACAAAGGGAAAAACAAAATATCATGAAATCTAACATTGTATTATTAATTATTTATTCCATAAATACTTAACTAACACTGTACACTATACACTAGAAATAAAAATAAAAACTCCTAACTAAATTAACCCTAAAATATGGCGTCAACTAAGTGTCTTGTATTAATTACATATATCAATTTTTTTATATTGCTTTGCTCAGCAATTAGAATGTGCCCAGCTGAGATAAATTTATTTCTTAATTTTATTTTTTTAAGAATGATTTTTGGCACAATTTGTTTACTAAACAATATCTGCCTGATTTTTTTCCGGTTTGATTGTTGGGATAAATTAAATATATTGAAATTTTCCAAATTTTAAGAGTAGATGCGAGGCAGTCGGGTCATAACAGCATTTCTCCCGTATTTTGAGCGATAGCCAGGGATACTGAATCTAAACATTATAAAAAAACTATCATCCAATATCTATTCTTAACACACTTATTATTTTATTTCAGACATTGTCCATAAAAAAATTAAAAGTCAATAAAAACGAATCACAGTACAGCAATCAACAATAAATTAAAATTAACACACACATTTCACATTATAATTATTTAAACAATGTCAATACACAATACAAAAAATAAAATTATGTCACAAAATATGAGGAGAGGCGCTAACATGAAGCTGCATCCACCTCTTTATCAGGGACAGATCCCACCGCTCGGACAACACCCTCAGGAGGCTGTTCGAGCTGCTTCGTAGGCGACTTAATAGTGAAGCGCTCCGCTTCCTTATGATCACGAAAAGATCATCGGTCCGCGCCTCAGCAAACATAGTCGAAGCACTACAAAACCGCGGAAGCCCTAAAAGTATCCTGAAGGCATTCTTGTACTGCACGCGCAGAGCGCTGTACGCCCGCTGCGTAAAATTGGTCCACAGGCTGCACGTGTAAAACGACTGACAATATGCCTTGAAGAAAACTCACTTAGCGAAGTTTTCGAGAAAATCATCTTTACTAGCATAATTATATCCAATCATCTCAAACGGTATAGGCCAGAGCCAACACGGATTGGTTAGAAGACGGTGCACAACTTCTTACTTAGCCACGTTTTGTAACTATGCCTTGCATAATATGGAAGCCGTTGGCCAGGTTGACGTGATCTACACGGATTTAAAAAAATAATACGATCGTGTGGATCACGTGATCTTGCTGACAAAGCTACAAAAACTTGGAATCCATGGATATTTACTAAGATGGGTTATGTCATAAGATGACTTAACCCATCGAACCGATCGCAAGCTGTGGGAGGCTTCAAGTCTCATAAACATCCCGGTATTGAGCCTTCTTTTTTACTGCGCATACCTGTATGACATTCCGTCGTGTATCAGATCCGCGAAACATCTCATGTACGCCGATGGCATGACATGGGTGTAAAATCCAGACTTGATTGTGAACTGATACAGCGTGATCTTGATGCAATATTCAGGTATTATCAACAAAATAATATCACTGTCAATGTTTCGAAATGTCAATGTATTAGCTTTAGCCATTCCAAATACCCAACTAAGCATCCTTATGGATTTAATAATAATACGATCGAAAGGGTTGATGTAGTCAGAGATCTTGGTATCATGTTAGATACCAAATCACTATTTGACCAACATATTGAGACCATCACCAATAGAACCTCTCGTAACCTAGGTTTATGTAATGCGTACTTGTAAGCCTTTTAGGAACTGTCATAGACAAAGTATATATAGGTACTTTGTATATGTGAGTAGTAGTTTGGAGTAATTGTAATTAGAAATTGTATGGACTTTAAAAGAGACTTTGACCTCTGAGTTTGTTTCGGTGTTTCTTCTCAGGGTTCAGGGAAATCAATTTATCTTAAATCAAATAATGCAGTTCTATTTTTCAAAATCAGGCTCGACTTCTTTTAAGTGTTTTTCGATATTCCCATAGTTTCAGATTTGGTTATCCACGCACACTTTAAAAATTCAACCTATATAGTAATTTCTACGGTAATCCGTACGTTAGAGTGTCAAAGGCAGTATTAACTGTTTTCACATGTTTTTGAAACTCCGTACCTACCTACTTCGCTAGGTCACCTCAAGGTTCCTAACACTACCTACTGTAGGTACCTTCTATAAAAGTTAGTGGGTCACAGATTTTTCGCGACAGGATTGTATTAATATTAAATGTGAACCAATGTGCCCTGGTGAGCGTGACGACCT
>NDFZ01003218.1:1044-20460 GCA_002192655.3 Mamestra configurata | reverse complement strand
TCCGCAATCCCCGGCTGGTGCCGGCCCGCCTCTGCGGGCCACCTCGCGTCGGCGAGGGGAGTGAGGTGTTTAACTCCCCTCGCTACGTCAAAGAGGGGCGCACGGGAACACCACGCGCCGCCACCTCGGGTCCGGATGAATGGGGGGCGACGGACATCCCCAAGTCCGCCGCCCCTGGACCCAGTTAGGGGGGCCGGAAGAGGGCAGCGTATGCCCTCCTCCGACGCCCGATGCGCCTGCTGCGGGCAGGGAGAGCGGTTGTGATCTCCCTCTCCCTTTCCGCAGCCTCCTTCTGCGCGATAACTGTCTCGCAGAAGGAGACCACCGCGTCCCAGGACTCCTCACCGCCGACCATAGCATGGACTACGGCCGGCAGCGAGAGGTCACCGCCTACAACAGAGATGAGGGCACGGCGCGGCTCCTCCCAAGCTGCACACTCTGCAAGCGTATGCCGTGCCGTGTCCTCCCGACAGTCGACGCAGTGGTGGCATCGAGCGTCCGGCTCCCTGCCTATGCGACACAAGAACCTCCCGAAGCAGCCATGCCCCGAGAGGACCTGCGTCGCACGAAACGACAGAGAGCCGTGCCTTCTCCCGAGCCAGAGGTCGAGCACTGGCCGGATGGCCTCGATGGTGATGAGGCCGGCGGAAGGGCTCGAAAGCCTGTCCCGCCATTCCGCCACCAGGACCTCGCGCAGCTGCGACCGACGCAGCTCCAAGTGTTGCTGCGTCAGTCTTTCGCCGCGCGCCCGCGCGCCCTCGCGCCACCTATGCAGTGACGCGAGCACTTTCGCCTCCAGAGATATGCGCGTACCTAGCCTAAGTCGTGGGCAAAACCAACACATAAAGTTATACACATAAAATTGATGTTTCCATTTATGACCGGTATATGCCTCTATATTAAGTGCATTTACTCTTCACGATATTTCATGCAAAACTCGCAAGCTGAAAATGAGTTTAGCGATAAAAAAAACACTTTTTATAACTTAACACTTTCTATAGAAAACTTCAAATCAGTCTCGCAGGCTCTCTACTCTTATTTTAGGAAAAGTTCTTAATTAACGTTTTAGACCTTGGTATCTAGCGCATGTGTATTAGGTTCCATTGAAATCAGTTCATGTATTTCCAAGAATAAGGACTTGCAAGTTTATACGAAACACCTTTAAATATTTTTTCTCAATTTTCGCATACTTTTCGGCTTAAAGCTACTAATATGTAAATGTCAAGGTACCAATAGTCTCGACCATTTAGAAAGCAAAAGAAAATAATAATACATTTAAAGAGCATTTTCGGATGAATATTCATAATATTGGTAATAATAAATCATCAAATCTATGCAGGAACTATGCAGGTTGCACGTGTCGAATCTAGAACTATAAATGTAAAGCGCTGTTCCGCTACGTTCAGGACTGCCTAAACGAGGCGGAACAGCGCTGAACGCTGCAGAACTGCGTTGTACACGGATGGTTCTGATGAACTCTATGTATAGCACTCGCATGGTAAAAACAAATTTGTTCTCAACCTGTTTGCCGCGAAAACTGAATAGACGCGGAAAGCTGAACGGATGCGTACCTACGCATCTCCATGCAAAATCGTTGTTTTCTATAGACAAATGCTGAACAGAGCTGAACAAGTGTGATTAGTCCCTTAACCGTTTAAACGCCATTATAATATGTATGTGACAATGGCAAATGTGTAAACGAAAGCTTACCCTGCCCTGTACGCCAAACGTCACAAATATGTGTCAAGAAATACGGCGAATTTGTGGCTTGACGTCGGGGGTACGCCGATGCTCTAGCGTTCAAAGGGTTAATCTAACTTTTAAACTTTTACCATCAACCCAAGCCATTGCACAAACAAACAAAACTTCCGTGCTCACCTATATGAGGCATGTAGTGCACATTTCTATCTAGCGTCAATACAGCGACGTCAAATCTATCAGCTTGTGGCGTGAACTTGAACAGCGGATGCACTTTGATGGTCCGCACTCCGAAGGTGTAGGCTGGAAGAGGTTCAGCTGCCGAGTTGATGACATAGTCACCCAGGGTTACACGGACGTGCCGTGGCTGAGCTCGAGCGACGCAGTGACCAGCTGTCACAACATGGCGCCTCGATATTAGGGAGCCACCGCATCTGAAATGTTTGAAGTCCACGGTTACGTTGGGAATTTGATTTGGGGGACTGTGATTGATGGAAAAATTTGGGGGATTCAGATTGAATTAAAATTTTGGGTGAGACAGATTATGAAAGAGAAGAGTTTTGTTGTTTGAGGATTGTAGATTTCATAATGAGGGATTCAGAGTAAAGAGCAGAATGGGGCAGTGAATTTTTATTTGGGATTGCTGATTTTTAGCGGGAGAAACAAAAATGGAAAAAAGAGGTGTGGAAGCAAATCAAGCTTTTCTTCTACCATGTAATATTGCTTTCACTGGATCTGCTTTGGGTAATATAATAGCTGAAATTGGTATGAAATACATCCTCTTATAGAACATGATTGAATTTTGGTAAAGTTCTATGAGTACTCAGAGTTTGGAGCGGCTACTATTTGCTCGAATATACGGGTTGTAACAGAATAAACGCAAAACGTGAAAACGGGTTCTCATCAACATGAAGAGCTTTTAAAATCTTTGTATTATAATATTCAAAAATGTAATTTATATGTGCATATTATAAATAAAGGAATATAATAATAAACATTTATTTCACACTAGGTCCATATTTTGTTAATAACAATATACTTAGTATTGACAGGACTACATTACGACATGAAGCCGCACCCATCTTTGCAGCAAGCTTTCCCATCTATCTGCAAAAACACCCATGGGATCAACCCTGATATCGCGAAAAATAAATATTTATGTTTACAAAGGGGTTCGAACTTCTTTCTATAGGAGCTGGCATAGCCCCCCGTCGCCCATTTTTTTTTTAAGTTGTGGCGCTCGATCTCACATGCATATATGGGTAGAGGACACTTCAACAAACGAACATGTTTGTTGAA
This sequence comes from Mamestra configurata, assembly GCA_002192655.3. Classification (NCBI taxonomy): domain Eukaryota; kingdom Metazoa; phylum Arthropoda; class Insecta; order Lepidoptera; family Noctuidae; genus Mamestra; species Mamestra configurata. The sequence goes on along the minus strand of NDFZ01003218.1, from coordinate 17,463 downwards.
GTGAAGACATTTTAGTTCAGTGTTTGTCCCATAGTAAAAGCTTTTCGTAATGCTGAGTACAATGACCCCTTTATAGGTATTGCGTTTATTCTGTTACACGTTGAAGTGTGAGATTTTTGTTCACAAATAAGTTACAGGGTTGTTATTTTAGTGAATAATGTTTCTATTAATGCCACCTTTCGAAATGAATTGGTTCAATCCTGGCCGCCATATTTTTTTATATAGCCCTAATCTGTATAGAAAATGTGCGATCTCCTTTGTTAATATAGATGAGTACAATGGTCCCTTTGCAGGTTTTGCGTTTAATCTTTTACACCTTGTATATTGTCGTATAGAAATTGAGAATAATTAAAATGCTGTACCAGTTGTGAATATCATTATTCAGCATCATGGTATTGACAATATTAATGCCTTGGTTTTTTCCTCATACATATTCTGAGTATGATATCATGAAATAAAATATCAACACTACATTGATAATAGTAATCAGAAAACATAAACAGCAAGCAGGCCCCATGTAGAAATATAATTGTGTGTTTTAAACAAAGAAATTTCGCGTAAAATGTAATTCGATTTCTCGAAAAATAACCACAAATAAAAATATTAACAATCTGTCAAATCAAATAACAGTTACTTTTTTAAATATATTTTTTAAAGTACTTTCAGTTTTTCTTAATCTGTGACTATGTATAAAGCCTACTATTCACTGATAGACTTTTAAGCCTTGAAAAGTCTTGTTGAACCGTTTTTTCTTGTTAAATGATTGGTAGTCATTAGAACAAAGCTTATTTACTAAAAAAAAAACATTAACGCTGCCAAAGAAACATCATGCAAAGCATAAGTCATGCTTCATTTTATAAAAAAATAAAATCACTTACCACTGTAATTTAAAAAAATATATAAATAAAAATAGTTTATTGGTTATTCAGTTAATATTTAAATTGTAATTGTTAGCAAAAAATCCTTAATTTTCGATTCAAAAGAAGAGGAATGTGCGAAAAAGTCGGTGAAACTACCAATTTCACTACTATTTATATTTTCGCTACTGCTACAAAGTATAGATATAGAAAGAAAAGATACCGTTTATAAAACTACTAAGATGATTTAAACATTTAAAATATTTCAGTTGAAAGTTTTAAAATTATTAATTTAAAACTTTTTAAAACATTTTAAATATTTGCATCTTTCGAAATATATTTTACACTAGAACCTCATTCAAAATGTTTGATCTTAAGATGCAGACATGTTTAAGTTACGTTATAGTACAGCAGACCGCACATCAGTGGTAACAATTTGATACTGACAGCATAATAATTTATGTCGTAGCAATAAGGACAATTGTCGTAGTGCAAGTTTAACCACTGGGTTGACTGTACATAATTATAAAACAACTAGGACCAATACTGAATTATAACTTTTGTAGACCCATTTTCAATTTCGCTAGTATCATTAAAAATAAATCATAAATCTAACAATGGAAATTTTTAAACAAAATATTCAATTTGTTAAATTTTTATACCATGTCCCTCACTGCATTGACAGTATATTTATTCAATATTTTTTAGGAACAAAATACATAAATTCATGCAATGCCATGCTTAGACTAATTAAAATAAAGCTAGGGACTAATTGCTGCGGAAATTCGCGATAAAACTTTTAGTTTAATTAGCTTTACTAAATAAAATAATAAAAATAATATTTTTGCTTTGTCACTTGTCATGCAAAACGTTGTTTGCGCGTACTGAGCATGGCATTCCTGAATTGTCAGAAAATACCAGTGCTGTTACCACTTTCGTTTATTTTTTAAGTAAAAACTATTTTAGCGGCACACGACACGTGATCTGATCGAAAATTCGTAAGACGGAGGGAAAGTTCTGAAGTGTTAAATTTTTAATGTAATATAAATTGTCATTTTACTACATAAATGATAGTACTTTTATACTGATAGNAAGTTCTGAAGTGTTAAATTTTTAATGTAATATAAATTGTCATTTTACTACATAAATGATAGTACCTACTTTTATACTGATAGTTAAAGCAATTCGTGCGAAATTATTCCCTAACCATTTCAAAATATCAAAAATGCACAACGTCAATATTCAAGTTTTCACTTCTGCTGACACTCCCGGAATGCTACCCGTTGTTTTTTTTATAGGATCATCAGAGTAATCTCTTGTTTTTAAATGTTAAATATTAATTTTTCCGCGATAATTAGTTCCCAGCCTAAAAAGTTCCTACTTTGTCATTGAAACGTAACTTTAACATGTCATCAAACCCACTACAGAATAAGGATAGAAGTTGCTGGACATCATGCTATCTCTTTCGCACATTTACCTCTCTATCCAACACTGCTTCCAACCGATAAGCTCGAATATCGACATAAGCATGTTGCATCTGGAAAATTAATTATTAATTCAGGTTAATACATTAATTTATTATTAATATAATTAGTTTTTGTTGATGGTGAACATGATTTTGAGTGGAAATAATAACAAAAATAGTTTAATAGAAGAATCACAAACAGTTTAAAATACCACGAATTAATTTGTTGCACATTAAGCGCTCAATTAATTAACCGGTAACGGAAAAAAGATGGGAAGTGAGTTTACAGTAAATTTTTACTTTACCCATCAAATGTTATTTTTACTAAAGTTAAGATGAAGCCAATTCATGAAGAAATCCAAGATAAGATAAGATAAGATCATTTATTAGTCCAAAACATGAGTACACACACATGGCATGCAAGATGATACCATTAAATAAGGTATATCAGTCATGTTTTGCTATAGGAAACACATTATTATTTCCACTCTAAATATTTACACAATATTGTCAATATTTAGTACACGCAAATATTTAGTTTCCGCTTTAATTTCATATTTTTCGTGACTTATGAATAAGCCTCAAGCTATTGGTAGTACATACAGGGTTATTTTTGGTTCCACGAAGTTCAGTAATATGAACAAAACATATCACCATACCGAGTGTCCCCAAAGGGTCAGGCAGAAGTTTCTGATTTCGCCGGTTAGGGACCATTTTTTAGTCCTAAATACTAACTAATAAAAACTAAATGCGAAAATGAGTTTTTTTGTTACGCGCTCACCTGGAAACGGTTTTAGGTTACTTATTAATTTTTTTTCGAAAATTTAGTAAAAAACATTTGGCTAGTAAAATTATATTTGCGTGAACTGAATACAACAACACAAAACACACAAAATTAGTAACATTTTTAGTAAATTAGTGCGTTAATTTACAATGTTAATTCAATGTAAATACTGTGCAGTAATCTGTGCTTTTCATACAAAATGGTACCGAAAATTTTGACTTAGTCTTAGCTAGAATTGTGGCAGTCAATTTGTGATATTAAAATGTAATGTAGATGTAGATTCGTGGTGTGTGTCTTAAACTAGGTTCACATTATTGTGTTGTGTCGTGTCGTGGTGTCTTATGACGTGGTTAATTTGCAAAACTCGTTGTGATATGACGTAGGCTTTAACAGATTCATTTGGTTGGGGTATCGCACGCCACAACACGACACGACACAATAGTGTGCCCGTAGCTTTATTTCATTTGTTCACGGATTGATGTAGGTATGTCACAAGTCTTATAGTTTGTGGTTCTAAGATATTGTAACGACAAAATCTCTACCTATTTTAGTTTTATAAAAAAAATGACAGTAAATTATAATTAAATAAACTTCCAGAAACCGTATTTTATTTTAGTGAAATATTTGTGTTGTGAAGACTAGGGAAATGTATGGTAGGTAGTTTATAATACATAAATATAACATAAGGTGAATCGAGGATGAATATCATGTCATCAAATATGTTCCTATATTATTGTTAGTAATGTAACACAAAGTACGGATGGAATTAAAAATAATCATGTGTTATGTTGAAGCACACTCTGTTTAAGAATGATTTTGTAATCATTGTAAATGTCACAAAAACAAGCTAGAATTTTGCCATCTCACACAAAACTGTCCACAACTGTGCCATACTGATATTCTAAAATGACTTAAAACTGGCCAGAATTGTATTATTGCACACTGGCACAACTATGCGTAACATTGTGATAGCCACCTATGAAATGTCTTATAATCTGGCTCTGCCATTTCAATGAAAACATAGATTACAACTTTGTCTTCGCAAACAAGTGTGGCTAATACTGTACCACATCTATTAAAATGTCATAAAAAATGGCCACAACTGTGTTAATACAAACAATTGTGGCCGAAAGTGGACCACACCTAATAAAATATTTAAAAAAAATTGGCCACAACTGTGCCATTTCTAACAAAAGCTGGCCACAACTGTGTTAATACAAACAATTGTGGCCAAAATAGTACCACACCTGTTCAAATGTCATAAAAATTGGCCACAACTGTGCCGCTACTAACAAAAGCTGGCCACAACTGTATTAATACAAACAATTGTGGCCAAAATAGTACCACACCTGTTCAAATGTCATAAAAATTGGCCACAACTGTGCCATTTCTAACAAAAGCTGGCCACAACTGTGTTAATACAAACAATTGTAGCCAAAATAGTACCACACCTGTTCAAATGTCATAAAAATAGGCCACAACTGTGCCGCTACTAACAAAAGCTGGCCACAACTGTGTTAATACAAACAATTGTGGCCAAAATAGTACCACACCTGTTCAAATGTCATAAAAATTGGCCACAACTATGCCGCTACTAACAAAAGCTGGCCACAACTGTATTAATGCAAACAATTGTGGCCCAAATTGTGCCACATCTATTTAAATATATGCCACAACTGTGCCACAACAAACATAAGGTGGCCACAAGTGTGCCAGCGCAAACAGAACTGTATAACCTTGAGGAGCCTATCCTGATGTAGGCCTGCCAGGGGAAGGTGCCGAAGCCAGCGTCATCACCGCCAACGATACGTCTCTGTGCTGTCTGCTTGCCAACTGCTATGCCACAACCTGGAAAGAAAGAGAATGGTGGTTTAAGAATCGAGTTTTTATAGTTTCATTAACAAAGACAATCTAAGTCGTCCAAAATGGAACCAGCTGACCTATTTATTTTTTCTCGATGAATTTGATATTTTATTCAATTCAATTCAAATGTGTATTGCTCAACACAGTACATAATCAATATATTTCCGGATGTCAAGTGAATGCGCAGTCCACTGTTGTACCAATTCAGGCATGCAAAATTTATCATAAAAATTATACAATTTAATAAATTCCAAAAATTCTATATTGATACCTTAAATAAAGCCATAAATTCAAATCAATATGCTATAAATTTGGAATACATTTTTACACATCAAAATTTGATAGTCTATAATATTTCGAAGTCATTCCGAGAAATTGTGAACTGACATACAATGGCGACTAATCAGAGCACATGTCTACAATTTATCTGTTTTGGTGTGTTTAAATATATCTGTAGGTTACACAATAAGGTTATACTCGCACGTTGTTTATGATGGATGGATAGATTAGACTATCTAAGACTTATCGTTATAATTTTAATTGCCGTCAGTATAGTTTCGCTACTTTAATTAATTTTGATTTCGTAATTTCATTTCAGGGTTTGTTAGGAGGTCGCTTATTCAACGAGTAAACTTACTATTTGTTTACTTTACTTTACTTTTTGACTTATTGATCAAGCAAAATAACTGAAAATCGTAAAGAGGCCCTTCTGGAAATCAGGTTCATTGTCTAACTTAATAGCTAGATAATGAATGTCCCACATTACTTTTTGGGAAAACATACTTAAATTGTGCGTACAGCTAATGCGTTGAGTTCCCTGCCAAAGTCTGTGTTGCCTGATAGCTACAACCTAAAGGTCTTCAAGTCAAGAGTGAACAGCCGGTCGATTCTGTAAATGTGTTGGGTGAAGTGATCACGAGATGAGCTGTCAATTCATACAATCAAGATGTCACGTGATCACGAGTGAGTTGTCATTCATGGATTGACAGCTCACTTCGTGATCACTTCACCCAAACCTTCACTTCGATATGTTTACAGAATCGACCGGCTGCCAGTCGATTCTGTAAACATGTCGAAAAGAACTTCTAAGCAAGCGTGCTCCATCGTCAACCACATCGTTGCTCACCAACAGGTGACCTAGTGGTCATGCGAGACCACCAATAAAAAAAAATTATATACCTCCATAAGTCCAATTTTGTGATCTAACTTGATATGACGCGTATTCCGCTTTGGTTTTCTTATTTTTGCTTGATTTTTTCTTCTCAACAGTTAAAGTTACTAATAAACATATAACCACTAATATCAAAATTAGTTTCATTTTAAATGCTCTGATTATTATTTGTCATATTTTAGTTTCCATTTTAAATCACTTTTTAGTCAAGTAAATATCACTAGCACTAATTGGTTAGAATGCACTATTTTGATTTAATTTTGTTAAATTTTTAATTTTAATCTCCAATAATGTTCTATTTAGCTCAATATAAAAAAAAAACTTAACAAAATGGCACTAATATCATTTCATTTTCAACCAAAATAAATTTTTAGTAGTGATAATTCCACCGATTTTCGCGAAGTACACCTAATTTTACAGATTTTATCGACTTTCTCAAACTAAAACAGCACCAATTATATTTCTCAAACTCTCTTAGACCACAAAATCAAACGCGTGTTCCAGTACATAACAATATGTACAGACTGAAGTTTGAAGAATTTCATTCACATAACGCACGTACATAACGTTTCCGAGGAGTTTCCTTTCAGGAAACCATTCAATACCGGTTTCTTTGAGTTTATGAATTATGAGGGAGCTATTTACAGTATGAATGAATGAATTCTGCATGAATATGTACATTAATTTATAGCATGGCCGTTGCACGTTGTTCAGAAAAAAAAACCTAACTGTTCCTATGCTTCAATTTTATCAATATTTGTAAAAAAAAACATGTTTCGGTAATAATTAATTCGGTACCTCTCTAACTCAGAAAAACCCTTTTTTTAATTAGAATTGCTATGTGAATTCATTATGAACTTCCTTTCTGGATCTACCTTAGTATCTCAGAAGGCATAATTATTATCAGCCATAGTGCAATGAAATTAATTATTCTACAAATCGATATCAAAATGTTTTTTTAAAGCTAGCCGATTTTTCTACTGACCATCTCTGAGAAGAAATGGCAAAACAAACTCATGACTTAACGTCTCATTTAAAGCCCAGCCAGACCTAATCAAAATAGGTAACAAAAATGCAGGATAACGTCTGGATATTTCAGGAAAAGTGAAACGGTGATCCCAATAATAGACCCTCCGATCGATTCATCCGGTCGATTCTGTAAACATTTCGAAGTGAAGGCTTGGGTGAAGTGATCACGAGGTGAGCTGTCAATCCATATACTTAATCAAGATGTCACGTGACACGAAGTGAGCTGTCATTCTATTTTGATTATATGAATTGACAGCTCACCTCGTGATCACTTCACCCAAGCCTTGACTTCGACGTGTTTACAGCCGGTCGATTCTGTAAACATGTCGAAGTGAAGACTTGTTTCCAGAATCGACCGGCCATATTGAAGCGCCCAGTTGAAAATTAAACAGATGATGTATTTCTGTTGCCGCTATAACAACAAACAATAATTATGAAAAAAATATAATATAATATCATGGTTGCTCAATAACACTAAAAAAATATAATAAAATACTAATATTGCAGTACTACATAATAAAATAAACGTAAAATCAATACAATAAAGCAATATAACTCAACAAACAGAGAAAGTATATTACTACAATATTATTAAATGACCACACACAGAATTATTACAAAGATAATGACTTGCAAAGTATAGATCTAAAATCTTATTAACTTGTATTGTGTTGTGTGTATGACTGTCAAATTGTATGTCTGTTTGACATTTGACATAACATTATTGTGATTTGACATTTGAGTCGCCTTATAAATAAGTGAATGTAGATTTAATTTTGATAACAAATATGCAATAACAAGATGAGTTCCTTGTCTTCTTACAGTGTAACTAGATTTTTCCGTGGTTTTTCTCGCGTTGCCAATCCTACAGGACCCATTAACTTTTCTGTATACAGCTGAACATCAGCATTTACGACCACAGTAGCGGGGTAAAACGATACCCTTGGCCAAATAATAGTCAAAATTCGGGGCAAATTCAAGGATCGACAAATGATAGCCGGGACCCAATGGCTTGATATGCTTTCCGAGGCAGGGAGAAATCTCGATATGTAACGATGATCACCCATCTACGAAAATAACACCATCCCATCACTTCCCGTGGGTGTCGTAAGAGGCGATTAACGGACTCACCAGAGAATGGGCAGCAGCATTCTCTGTGCATTGCAACAGCTACACTGCGATCACCAGCCCGCGTGCTAAGCGTGGCGATTATGGCAATACCCCCCTTTGGGGCAGGCCTGTGTCCAGCAGTGGCTTTCGGCTGAAATGATGACCCATCGACGGAACAACCTCTGCAAGTGTGGCTTAACTTTGTAGATCGACCCGTGCGACTGTTATTTTTTACCCACGAGCTCCTCGATATCGTAATTATTCGATAATCATTCATGACATTACCTTTCTTTCTATCTAAAAATCGTACCCAGGAACTCACGTTCAAAAGCCACACCCGCAACCACAGAACCAGTGAGTCAGCTAACGTCAAGTTAACAACTTCCTAAACACAGTTAAGTTAGAACCGCAGATGCGAAAGTTCAAGTTGGGAACCATTAACTTTGCAGTCTTCCTCTTGTCTTTAATCGGAATCCATGCTAATGTTCCAGATGAAACTTGGCACATGGTCTGTGTCTTGGATCAAAATATTATAAACTATTCATCCCAGTAATAAGTTCTCTTGAAATAATAATGCAAATTTAACAATAGCCGAGGACAGAAACTAGTAAACCTTTAAATATTAGTTCATGCAACGCCTAAAAAGCAAATAGCAAATACTGCTGATTTATAAGTAGAAAATTGGAGGGTCATAAATGATAACGATAAATGATATTCATTTTGCAAGTAAGTTAAACATAACACTTTTACACGTCAATCATTTTTGGTCATTTTAAGCTAGATGAGGCCGGTGTTTCCTAGCTGACTACCCTGAGAAGAAACACCGAAACAAACTCAGAGGTCAAAGTCTCTTTTAAAGTCCATATATTCTGTACTGGTCAAATCATATGAGAACCATGTAGGCTAATGTCTGAGGTGGCCTTTTGAGGAAAGTGCCACACAGATTTGAGTGGACCTGTCCAGACAGTGCAAGCATTTGTCAGTTATCGTGTAGCTCAAACTTAGAACTTTAAGGAGCTCATAATTATTATACTGAAATCCAAGTATCTGTTTGTGCGCCCATGTACACCCAGTTTACCAGTTTACAGCAGGGTGGCTTTTGATTAAGAAGGATAAATAACTTTAATTTCGGAAGTCGGTGTGTTTGGTAGTTTCTTCATTTTTGACACCGACTTCCGAAATTAAAGTTATTTTATATTTTGTAGTGTTATTTTTATTTGAAAGTAGGTTGTATTTTTTGGTTAAACAGTTTATTTTATTTTAATTGTTTTAGTGGTAGGTACCCCACACCTAACAACACCACTGTAAAGTCACAGGAAAGCAAAATACGCAATTCGGTTTACTTGGATGACATTTTTTCCAGCTATTTTAATTTAAAAACAAATGATAAAATTTAAATGGGATCAATTATTTCCTTTCACGTTAAAAAATATTTTTTCAAATCGGTCCATAAATGACTTATGAGGTAAAAAACATCAAAAAAAAAACAACGGGTTGCACTCTGGGAGTGTCGGCAGAAGTGAAAACTTGAACATTAACGTTGTGCATTTTTGATATTTTGGAATGGTTAGGGAATAATTTCACACGAATTGCTTTAATTATCAATATAAAAGTACTATCATTTATGTGGTAAAATACAATATTCATTTATTGCGCTATCGTACACAAACATGACAATTTATATTACATTAAAAATTTAACACTGCAGAATTTACCCTCCGTCTTACGAATTTTCGATCAGGTCACGTGTCTGACGCGAGTATAACATTTTTTACCCATCCCAAAAGAAGTTTTCACTCCAAAAACATACAAACGAATTGAGAACCTCCTTCTTTTTTTGAAGTCGGTTAATAATTTCCATATCAATGCGGTATCAACACTGAACTTTCGCGTTGCGGTAAGCTACATAGCACTGCGGTTGGAAACCATTTCGCGTCAGATTTCCTGACATTGTCACCTCGACTTTGAATGCTAGCTATAACTTAGTCAGTTCACGAGAAGATTAGGCCAGTAATGGGGTCTATTTCTGCCTACATTTCTCTTAAAGAACCTAGAAGTACTTATAATAGACCAATTCTCCAAAATGGTGTCAGTAAGAATCGTCCCTGGGGTGTGGGCATACGTTTATGTTCATTGGAGTTTTGCAAATAACGTACGTTCATAAATTATCTCCAGAGATTGTCAAATCGTACCAGGATAGATTGAACTATTTTGAGTATGTCTCGTTAGAGAAACGTAGAGATATGTTAAATTTAATCTTCCTTAAAAACTAGTAACAGGCTCTTTGCATGTGCCACGAAATCTACCAAGAAGTAATACTTATTGTGTATACTAAGTTGTAATTATTCATAATTTTTTTTCTTTAAGTGATGAGGCACTTAAAACTAACTCTAGAATGCTTTCTTGTAAATTATATGTAATAGTATACTCATAGTTGAAGAGCCAAATAAAAGAAATAAAAAAATATCTCTCGATTCCCATCAAGCCAAAAAAATAAATAAACAACAAAATTTTAATATATATATATATATAAACTCTCGACAGCCTATCCTAACAATATAATAAATGCGAAAGTGACTTAATTTGTTTATTAAATTTTCACGCCTAAATTGCTAAAGCGATTCTGATGAATTTCGGTACAGAGATATACGGGATCCTGGAGACCGTTACGTGCTAATTGCAAAATCTATACTACCTAAAAGTCAGTAAGAATATATGTATATTACGTTTCTATTTGTATGTGTATCTTGATGTCAGACGATCTTGAGATCGCATGATTCTGCAACGGATTGCGACAACAAACACGGACACCAACCAAGGTTCGACAGGCCACATCATATAGCCTCGCCATCAATTATACATTCGACCAGATCAACATACAATACTGTAGCCTCAGGGTTCCCCTGTCTTATAGCATTGTGCCCGATGTGTAGCTACCGTGTAATCATAGGTAGACGCATGCGCAATGTCCTTATAAACGTACAATTTTGCCTAATATTGCAACAGAGCACCGTGGTTCGCAAATGTGAAACCGTTGGTCTCGGTTGTCATTAGAGATTGCAATCCCGCAACTCATTCAATCCCGCGCGGGATCACGCAGGATCCCGCATCTTTGAAATTNTGGATTGATGTAGGTATGTCACAAGTCTTATAGTTTGTGGTTCTAAGATATTGTAACGACAAAATCTCTACCTATTTTAGTTTTATAAAAAAAATGACAGTAAATTATAATTAAATAAACTTCCAGAAACCGTATTTTATTTTAGTGAAATATTTGTGTTGTGAAGACTAGGGAAATGTATGGTAGGTAGTTTATAATACATAAATATAACATAAGGTGAATCGAGGATGAATATCATGTCATCAAATATGTTCCTATATTATTGTTAGTAATGTAACACAAAGTACGGATGGAATTAAAAATAATCATGTGTTATGTTGAAGCACACTCTGTTTAAGAATGATTTTGTAATCATTGTAAATGTCACAAAAACAAGCTAGAATTTTGCCATCTCACACAAAACTGTCCACAACTGTGCCATACTGATATTCTAAAATGACTTAAAACTGGCCAGAATTGTATTATTGCACACTGGCACAACTATGCGTAACATTGTGATAGCCACCTATGAAATGTCTTATAATCTGGCTCTGCCATTTCAATGAAAACATAGATTACAACTTTGTCTTCGCAAACAAGTGTGGCTAATACTGTACCACATCTATTAAAATGTCATAAAAAATGGCCACAACTGTGTTAATACAAACAATTGTGGCCGAAAGTGGACCACACCTAATAAAATATTTAAAAAAAATTGGCCACAACTGTGCCATTTCTAACAAAAGCTGGCCACAACTGTGTTAATACAAACAATTGTAGCCAAAATAGTACCACACCTGTTCAAATGTCATAAAAATAGGCCACAACTGTGCCGCTACTAACAAAAGCTGGCCACAACTGTGTTAATACAAACAATTGTGGCCAAAATAGTACCACACCTGTTCAAATGTCATAAAAATTGGCCACAACTATGCCGCTACTAACAAAAGCTGGCCACAACTGTATTAATGCAAACAATTGTGGCCCAAATTGTGCCACATCTATTTAAATATATGCCACAACTGTGCCACAACAAACATAAGGTGGCCACAAGTGTGCCAGCGCAAACAGAACTGTATAACCTTGAGGAGCCTATCCTGATGTAGGCCTGCCAGGGGAAGGTGCCGAAGCCAGCGTCATCACCGCCAACGATACGTCTCTGTGCTGTCTGCTTGCCAACTGCTATGCCACAACCTGGAAAGAAAGAGAATGGTGGTTTAAGAATCGAGTTTTTATAGTTTCATTAACAAAGACAATCTAAGTCGTCCAAAATGGAACCAGCTGACCTATTTATTTTTTCTCGATGAATTTGATATTTTATTCAATTCAATTCAAATGTGTATTGCTCAACACAGTACATAATCAATATATTTCCGGATGTCAAGTGAATGCGCAGTCCACTGTTGTACCAATTCAGGCATGCAAAATTTATCATAAAAATTATACAATTTAATAAATTCCAAAAATTCTATATTGATACCTTAAATAAAGCCATAAATTCAAATCAATATGCTATAAATTTGGAATACATTTTTACACATCAAAATTTGATAGTCTATAATATTTCGAAGTCATTCCGAGAAATTGTGAACTGACATACAATGGCGACTAATCAGAGCACATGTCTACAATTTATCTGTTTTGGTGTGTTTAAATATATCTGTAGGTTACACAATAAGGTTATACTCGCACGTTGTTTATGATGGATGGATAGATTAGACTATCTAAGACTTATCGTTATAATTTTAATTGCCGTCAGTATAGTTTCGCTACTTTAATTAATTTTGATTTCGTAATTTCATTTCAGGGTTTGTTAGGAGGTCGCTTATTCAACGAGTAAACTTACTATTTGTTTACTTTACTTTACTTTTTGACTTATTGATCAAGCAAAATAACGGAAAATCGTAAAGAGGCCCTTCTGGAAATCAGGTTCATTGTCTAACTTAATAGCTAGATAATGAATGTCCCACATTACTTTTTGGGAAAACATACTTAAATTGTGCGTACAGCTAATGCGTTGAGTTCCCTGCCAAAGTCTGTGTTGCCTGATAGCTACAACCTAAAGGTCTTCAAGTCAAGAGTGAACAGCCGGTCGATTCTGTAAATGTGTTGGGTGAAGTGATCACGAGATGAGCTGTCAATTCATACAATCAAGATGTCACGTGATCACGAGTGAGTTGTCATTCATGGATTGACAGCTCACTTCGTGATCACTTCACCCAAACCTTCACTTCGATATGTTTACAGAATCGACCGGCTGCCAGTCGATTCTGTAAACATGTCGAAAAGAACTTCTAAGCAAGCGTGCTCCATCGTCAACCACATCGTTGCTCACCAACAGGTGACCTAGTGGTCATGCGAGACCACCAATAAAAAAAAATTATATACCTCCATAAGTCCAATTTTGTGATCTAACTTGATATGACGCGTATTCCGCTTTGGTTTTCTTATTTTTGCTTGATTTTTTCTTCTCAACAGTTAAAGTTACTAATAAACATATAACCACTAATATCAAAATTAGTTTCATTTTAAATGCTCTGATTATTATTTGTCATATTTTAGTTTCCATTTTAAATCACTTTTTAGTCAAGTAAATATCACTAGCACTAATTGGTTAGAATGCACTATTTTGATTTAATTTTGTTAAATTTTTAATTTTAATCTCCAATAATGTTCTATTTAGCTCAATATAAAAAAAAAACTTAACAAAATGGCACTAATATCATTTCATTTTCAACCAAAATAAATTTTTAGTAGTGATAATTCCACCGATTTTCGCGAAGTACACCTAATTTTACAGATTTTATCGACTTTCTCAAACTAAAACAGCACCTCAAACTCTCTTAGACCACAAAATCAAACGCGTGTTCCAGTACATAACAATATGTACAGACTGAAGTTTGAAGAATTTCATTCACATAACGCACGTACATAACGTTTCCGAGGAGTTTCCTTTCAGGAAACCATTCAATACCGGTTTCTTTGAGTTTATGAATTATGAGGGAGCTATTTACAGTATGAATGAATGAATTCTGCATGAATATGTACATTAATTTATAGCATGGCCGTTGCACGTTGTTCAGAAAAAAAAACCTAACTGTTCCTATGCTTCAATTTTATCAATATTTGTAAAAAAAAACATGTTTCGGTAATAATTAATTCGGTACCTCTCTAACTCAGAAAAACCCTTTTTTTAATTAGAATTGCTATGTGAATTCATTATGAACTTCCTTTCTGGATCTACCTTAGTATCTCAGAAGGCATAATTATTATCAGCCATAGTGCAATGAAATTAATTATTCTACAAATCGATATCAAAATGTTTTTTTAAAGCTAGCCGATTTTTCTACTGACCATCTCTGAGAAGAAATGGCAAAACAAACTCATGACTTAACGTCTCATTTAAAGCCCAGCCAGACCTAATCAAAATAGGTAACAAAAATGCAGGATAACGTCTGGATATTTCAGGAAAAGTGAAACGGTGATCCCAATAATAGACCCTCCGATCGATTCATCCGGTCGATTCTGTAAACATTTCGAAGTGAAGGCTTGGGTGAAGTGATCACGAGGTGAGCTGTCAATCCATATACTTAATCAAGATGTCACGTGACACGAAGTGAGCTGTCATTCTATTTTGATTATATGAATTGACAGCTCACCTCGTGATCACTTCACCCAAGCCTTGACTTCGACGTGTTTACAGCCGGTCGATTCTGTAAACATGTCGAAGTGAAGACTTGTTTCCAGAATCGACCGGCCATATTGAAGCGCCCAGTTGAAAATTAAACAGATGATGTATTTCTGTTGCCGCTATAACAACAAACAATAATTATGAAAAAAATATAATATAATATCATGGTTGCTCAATAACACTAAAAAAATATAATAAAATACTAATATTGCAGTACTACATAATAAAATAAACGTAAAATCAATACAATAAAGCAATATAACTCAACAAACAGAGAAAGTATATTACTACAATATTATTAAATGACCACACACAGAATTATTACAAAGATAATGACTTGCAAAGTATAGATCTAAAATCTTATTAACTTGTATTGTGTTGTGTGTATGACTGTCAAATTGTATGTCTGTTTGACATTTGACATAACATTATTGTGATTTGACATTTGAGTCGCCTTATAAATAAGTGAATGTAGATTTAATTTTGATAACAAATATGCAATAACAAGATGAGTTCCTTGTCTTCTTACAGTGTAACTAGATTTTTCCGTGGTTTTTCTCGCGTTGCCAATCCTACAGGACCCATTAACTTTTCTGTATACAGCTGAACATCAGCATTTACGACCACAGTAGCGGGGTAAAACGATACCCTTGGCCAAATAATAGTCAAAATTCGGGGCAAATTCAAGGATCGACAAATGATAGCCGGGACCCAATGGCTTGATATGCTTTCCGAGGCAGGGAGAAATCTCGATATGTAACGATGATCACCCATCTACGAAAATAACACCATCCCATCACTTCCCGTGGGTGTCGTAAGAGGCGATTAACGGACTCACCAGAGAATGGGCAGCAGCATTCTCTGTGCATTGCAACAGCTACACTGCGATCACCAGCCCGCGTGCTAAGCGTGGCGATTATGGCAATACCCCCCTTTGGGGCAGGCCTGTGTCCAGCAGTGGCTTTCGGCTGAAATGATGACCCATCGACGGAACAACCTCTGCAAGTGTGGCTTAACTTTGTAGATCGACCCGTGCGACTGTTATTTTTTACCCACGAGCTCCTCGATATCGTAATTATTCGATAATCATTCATGACATTACCTTTCTTTCTATCTAAAAATCGTACCCAGGAACTCACGTTCAAAAGCCACACCCGCAACCACAGAACCAGTGAGTCAGCTAACGTCAAGTTAACAACTTCCTAACCACAGGTAAGTTAGAACCGCAGATGCGAAAGTTCAAGTTAGGAACCATTAACTTTGCAGTCTTCCTCTTGTCTTGAATGGGAATCCATGCTAATGTTCTAGATGAATCTTGGCACATGGTTTGTGACCTTTTTTTTTTTTTT
>NDFZ01003217.1:11507-24972 GCA_002192655.3 Mamestra configurata | reverse complement strand
ACAGAAGTCACAGGAGTAAAATTGGGGCATTCAGTTGTGCTCCTATAGTTATTGGAGACCACAAAATGCACTTAGAACCAGATTTACAACATTAAAATAAAAATAGAAATTAATCATTCCTCTAAATTTGAGTAAATCATACCAATGAATTAAATTAAAATGATTCGACAAGAGACCACATTTCGCGGCAGCGGTAAACACAAGTTTTTCAGCTCTTTTCCACACCACCCATGAGGTAGAACCGTAGGCGCGTTTTTTTTACCGTGGTATCCCTTTTTACAGGCCTATTCCACTTCACAATACTAATAGCTGGCACGCTGAAAATTATTACGATTTGATCTATCTTAAGAGACGGATCAAATCATAATATATTTTTTTAAATCGTCTTAATTTAAAATCGCGGCTTTAAAGTATTTCAAAAAACGGATGCTTTGCTACAAGGATATTAGTTTACATTTCCGAAACCGGTTAAACTAATAAAAATAGATTTTGTCATTTGGGCAACGTGCCAAAAGAGTCATGTTTTTCTCAATTTGCGTTCGTATCCATGGCCAAAAAGAAGAAGTCCATTTTTCACAGACGTTTGGAAACCTTCAAATAAAGAGAACACATTATTATTTCCGAACATGAATTTATTTTTGTTTGTTCCCCATAATTAATTATGCCCTTAACCTTTAAGGCAAGTCTGCACCGACCATGACTGGTGGCCATTGCTTTATCTTCTTATAAAAATGTAAACAGAATCGTCCATGGCAATCCACGGCCATGTTGGACGGCGTGGCTGGACAAAAAATGGACCAGACCGTGAAGCTTTTATGAACAACCTCTCCGTTCTTCGTGAAAATCTTATGCAGCAGTGGATTCGATATTTAACATAAGCGTACGATATGAAGAAGCAAACATTTCAGTCCCTCTCATTGAAGTTATAACGTTCATTTAAAAAAATTGTATTATGTATTAAAGCTGGTAATTATGCTAATTATGCTGTTAAATTTTATTTTTTTCTTACTTTAAGTGAGAACAAAATAAATTAACCAGCGTAATTTTCATACAATTCTTACCAATGGTAAAATCTTCTTTCTTCTTGCATCGACGACTTTTTGTGTCATTTTTCAGCAAAAAATACTTGAAACAAGACAACCAAAAGCTGCATCATCATTATCCAACAACGAATATTCTTCCAGAATAGCCAATTTAAAAAAGGATAAAATAAAAATACAAAATATCACAATTTAAATTTTATTCTTATCAATGACAAAATAATCTTATTTCTTTTCAGCGACGATTATTTAGTCAACTCCTTGCACTTCTTTTATTTTTACCGAAACGTTTGAAGAGCGGGAGTAAACCAAAAGATGCATAAAAAACATGGGACGTAAAATCTTCCTAGTTATTTTATTTCAACAAAAATCCTTATTTCTGTACCTTTAAAGAGAAATGCGTACAAAGTGCAACTGCAGTTGACAATGCTTAACATTAAACTCGCTTCCCGCTAATATAAAAAATGTGCATGAAGTGCAAAATGAATTATGTTTGTGCTCACATCGTAAAGCACATCACCGCTTACCATCAAATGAGATAGTGGTCAAATACGAGTGAAAAAATAACAAAATAGGAAGTCATTTCAGTGAAGTTTTACTGGCTAAAAAAGTGACTGTAAAAACCAAAACTCATTATGTACATAAAAAAAAACAAAATGTGCAGAAATTCATCATCATTTTGAAAACATTCTTACCAAAAGCAGAATAATCTTCTTTCTTCTTGCATCTAACATTTTATTTTTTTTCTCTTTTCTAACAAAAAATACTTGAAAGGAAGCAACCAAAAGATGCATCTTCATTATCCAACGACGAACATTACTCTAGAATAGATCATATTAAAAAAGAGAAACCAATACCAATCGTTTAAATATCAAAACTAAAATAAAAAACATTATAATTTGTTTGATTCTTACCAGTGACAAAGTAATCTGCTTCTTGTTGTATCGGCAATTATTAAGTTGGTTCCTTGTGCGGCTCTTTTTCTTAGTGAGATAAACGAATCACAGAAGGAAATAACCTAATTATGCATCATGGACCATCGATGAATTATCTTCCTAGACATGTTCACCAAAAAAAACCTTTTTTGTGTTTCTTTAATGTAAAAAGAGATCCGAATAATTATCCCATTCCGCTATTATTGAAATCGTGAAAGCACATTTGTATTTTTTTGTAAATTTCTGCTAGACAGTCACGGCTCAACGGTCCAATGAATTTTGGACAAATATGGCATTAGCGTGCAAAAGGATTTAGAATAGAATACTCTTTATTTTGGACACCATGTAAGTTACAGAAAAGATAGATGAAGAAAAACATTATATGGGGTAGCTACAATGGGCAGCCTTATCGCTAAAAGCAATTTTTTAAAGACAATCTTTGGATGGATTTTAAAAAGAATGGATTGGTTGGATTGTTGTCATCACTGACAATTATTTCACAACACATTACTTCAACAACATTTATGTCACTTAACAAGAAAAGTTAAAAAAAAACACACAAAAGCAGTGACTGAAAACGTGCGAAAAAAATATAGAATTAGAAACTAGAAAAAAACAATCATAAAACTACACTAAAAGAATACTTGTATTACTGCATGCCTAAGACACAAATATGCAGCCTATGGTACAAATGCCAAAACGACCTACATAAAATATTTTTAGAAACATAAAACCAACGTGCAGTGTGTCTTAGAATCAATTTTATAAAGTAAGAACTAAACTTGAATAAAAATAGCCTTATTTAAATAAATTCCCATCAAGATCCAGAATTAAAAAAAATCAATCAACTCCTTTCAAGTGTTTTTTGTTTCTTTGAAAACAAAAAATACTTGGAAAGATATCTAACGACAAATATTCCTCCAGGATAGAATATTAAAAAATCAGCCAAGTGCGAGTCAGACTCACACAAAGGGTTCCGTACCAGAAACCGAAAAATCACTTTTCTTGTTTGGGAGACTTTTAATTTTCGAATCGTGTGAAAATTTCAACCGTCTACCTGTTACGGTTCTTGAGAAACAGACCGCTAACAGGCAGACGGACAGATAGACGAACGGACGAACAGTGGAGGCTTAGTAATAAGGTTCCGTTGGTTACTCTTTGGGTACGGAACCCTAAAAAGAGAAACCAATACCAACAGTTTAATAGAAAAACGATAAAATGTAATAAAAATACAATTTTAGAAAGATTCTTACCAATGACAGAGTAATCTTCTTTCTTCTTGCATCTTCATTTATTTAGACAATTCGTCGCAGGACTTTTTTCTTGATAAGTAAAAAAGGTTTGATAAATAAAAATTGATATAATCATATCGACATAAATTGTACGAATTATTTATGATAACTTCGTTGAGAAAATGTAATAATAAGAAAATTTAATCAAAATTAAAAAATATATAAAATGAAATGCCATTATGGATGGTATAAAATGAAAATTATTTTGTATGAATCGTATTGAAACAATCCAAATACATTGGTTTTTCACACGCAGTGCATTGTGCCACAGAAAATATCAATGATTAGCTGGCGGTACCACTTTAGGGTTTTTCTAAGGCTGGAATAGTACGACGAAGGAGAGAGCATAATTCCTGTCCAATGCTATCCGTGTCCACCGGTGGCGCACTCCGCCCGGCAAGACTTTTGGTTCATGGGGCGGTGATGTACCACCGGTGGCTATATGAAGATTTGCGCCGTAGGATACCAAGTACCTACTCATGAGGTGCCGGTCTGATGTCATGTTACTTCAAGCCAAGACTGCATGACAGGATCTGCATGCATGCAGACCATGACAGGTGTCGATTGCTTTCTCTTCTTATAAAAATGTAGACAGAATCGTCCACTGCTACCCTTGGCCGCGTTACCTACGTTAGCGTGGATGTACAAAAACTGAACCGGGAAGCTCATACGTGCAACCACTCTGTTCTCCGTGAACATCTTATGCAGCAGTGGAATCAGGCTTTAACACAACTGTACGATACGAAAAAACAAACATTGCGTACTGAAGCTTTGGTATAGATTAGTCCCACTCGGTGCGGTTTCAGCTTTTCATTTATAAAAATAATTTACAACAGTTTAAAACAAATTAATAGATTCAGTTTTATATCATAATAATTAAATTTCATAATCTATGACGGAATAATATTCTTCTTTCTGGCATCTACGATTATTTGGTCAACTGCCTGCCCGTGGAAAGAATTTGTAAGGAGACAACAGCTAGAGGATGCATAAAAATCCATCGATGAAAAATATTCGCGGTTATTTAAGTTCAACTAAAATGATTTTACGTTCAGCTTTGAACTGAAAAGTGTGTATGAAGTGTAAAATGAATTCTGTTTCTACACACATCGTAACCCACATCATCGCTCACTTGTTTATCAAAAAATATTATTTTTATCAAAAAATAATAAAAGGCACACTCAGTGTGGTCTTACTGTTTGAGAAGGGGTAGTTTTAAAAACAGAATTAATTTTAAACAGAAAAAACAAAATGTGAGTAAAAACATCATTGTTTTGAAACATTCTTACCAATGGTAGAACAATCTTCTTTCATCTTGCATCTACTATTATTTTTTGGTTGCTTTGCGAGCAAAAAATACAAGAAGGCAACAAAATATGCATCATCATTATCCAACGATGTACATTCTTACAGGATAGCTAATATTTAAAAAGATAAATAAATAACAATACTATAATAAATAAAAAACAACACAATTTTAGTATGATTCTTACCAGTGATAAAGTAATCCTTGTTGTTTTGACGATTTTAAGTTAATTCCTTGCATGACTCATTTTTCTTGGTGAAAAAAATGGTCCATACAAGGGAGCAACCTAAGATTCATCATGATCCATCGACGAATTTTATTATCTTCCTAGACATTAGTTAACAAAAAAAAAACCTTTGTGTATCTTATAAGTAAAACTTTTTCAAACAACACTACAAACAAACAAAAACAAAGTTTTTTTGATAAAACTTTTTTACAAAAAAGTACAACTGACTTCCAAGTCGGTTGTTTCTTTGTATTTTAACACCGACTTCCGAAATTAAAGTTATTTCATACTTGTAGTAGTAGTGTATGTAGTGAGTTTTTTTTTTTATTTGGAAGTCGGTTGTATTTACACCTAACAACACCACTGGAAAGTCACAGAGAGTAAAACACGCAATTTCGTTTACTTGGATGATATATTTTTTATTTCCTCCAGATATTTTTATTTAAAAACCAAACTGCTGAACAGATTTTGATGAAATATCTATGGGAACAATTGGAACGTATAATTTCACATGAATTTTTTTTCAAATCGGTTCATACATGACGGAGTTATGAGGTAACAAACAAAAAAATAAAAAAAATACAACCGAATTGAGAACCTCCTTCTTTTGAAGTCAGTTAAAGGAGTAGTGAGTTGAATTATACTGTAGTTGATTGCCTCAGAATAATTTCATCCCAGTTTGCTACTACTGAAATTGTGACAGCATGCATATTGTTTTTTTCTGCTAATCAGTCACGGCTCCACGTTTTAATGAATTTGGCCGAACATTCCTGGCGTAAATAGGATTTAGCAGCCAGGATACTTTTCATCACTGACAATTATATCACAACAGGATGTTACTTCAACAACGTTCTATTCGCAAAAGAAAACAAAAGACAACACTCAAAAGCAGTCAACAAAGCAAGTAGAAAATAAAAAATACATTTAAAAAAGTCGTTTTGCACCTGCCCACAAATGGCTAAACTAAAATGACCTCTATAAAATACGTTCAAACACTTAATACCAACGTGCGGTGTGACTTACAATGAGTTTTAAAAGTAAGAACAATCTTAGAATTATTCTTACCAATGACAGAATAATCTTCTTTCTTCTTGCATCTACGATTGTTTAGTTATCTCCTTGCATAGAGTTTATTCTCGTCTGGTAAAAGAACGTGGTGCAGCATAATCCATCGATGAGTAATCCTTCTAGAAATGATAAATGATTCAACTAAATATATTGTTTGTGATACTTTAAAATAAAAATCAATGAGTTAGTGGAACTGCGCTTAGAAAATAAATATGTCCTTCCCACTAATAATAAATAATGTGAAAGTCTATATGCTTGAATATACAGCTGATGTTTGATATTAAAATCAACCCCCAAAACGTGAAAATAAGGCCAAGTTCCTATCGCCAAAAATTCGGCCTATAACGAGTAAGATCAATAATCTAACATGTGTCTTTTGATAACAATATATCTATAATAATATCTTGGGACAACTCACACACGGTCATCCGATCCCAAACTAGACAGAGCCTGTGCTATGGCTACCAGACAACTGATAAATATACTTATATATTTCTAAATACATACTTATTATAGACAAATTACACCCAGACACAGAACAAATGATCATGCTCATCACACAAAGATTTGTCCTGGTGGGAATCAAACCCACGACCTCCGGTTTAGCAGTCAGGGTCACTAACCACTCGACCAACAAGCTAAAATAATAATACTATATACCATACCAGATATATAATACCAGTGAACAGAGCTTGGAACTTTCCTGGTCGTATAAAAATGATGAAACACTCGATAGAACATTTTCTTAAAAAATATGATTCCCTATTTACAACTATCCAATTTTATTTTCTACATCGTCGATTTAACAATCAATTAAATAAGGAAAAATACTTTTTAGACAAAATCTTATAATTTTGTTTTCGTTTATAACTCTCGTTTGTATAAAACGAAAACAAAATTATAAGATTTACAGCACAGTGAGCAAAATTTACGCATTATAATCAGTGTTAAAGGGAAGGAAGGAATTGCTTTTATTTTGCATATTTTTGTCCTACACCAATAAATGCCAAGTCAATTTTATCTTTCTTTTCAACGGAACGATAAAAGGGGGGTGCAACCACGGGATGCATGAAATACAATAGAAAATTTATTTGTATAAAAAAAGCACAGGTACTTCGTTTACGTACCAGTTGAAGTAAAGCCAAAGATTTTTTTTAATATCGATAATCGAAAAGTAAAACCTTCCCAAAACTAAGGACAGAATCAAATGAAATAACAGTAGAGTATTAAAACAATTCTTACCAATGACAAACTGATCGTCTATCTTCTTACTTCTGTGGTTCAGTCACTCCTTTCTCCATAGGTTTGTTCTTTCAAGTGAGCGAAGCCTACAAAGAAAAGAAGAATCCAAGAGATCTGTAAATAATGAAATCCATCTTAGAAAGTGACCACACAACTTGAAATAAATGTTAGCAACTAAAGGAAAGAAAGAAAGAAAAATGTTTATTTGGGACTCGCACAAGACAAACAAACCAGTAAAATAAAATTAGGTAATAACTAAACAGTAATAAAATAATTATCTGTGCGAGGCCAAAATGGTCCCTATCTCAGCTTATGCTGCGATATCTAAAAAATAAATAACGCAGCGCTGGTATTCTGATAGGGCCAGACAGTGGTGCCACGGATACTCACACAGAATATATATTAAAGAAATATACAAATAAAATAAATAATAAGTATAAATATGGGTAAATATGCAACAATTATAAATATATATATTAATTATAATAAAAAACCGGTACATACATACAATAAATAAGCTGACACCCAATCAGAAAGCATAGTTAAGTTTATATTCATAGTTATTATATTTACTTCTTTCTTCTCGCGTTGACGATGATTGTTTAGTCAACTCCTTCTATTAGTGTCGTTTCGTTGAACAGAAGCGACATTAACACAAGGAGGCGATCAATGGATCCACACCTCTTAGAACTTTTAGTTCTATGAATTGAAAAACATTTAACACAATACCCCATGAAAGAAGTGTGGACTTTAGCTAATCTAAAAAATGGTTGATCTAATTTGTCTTTATTTCTAGTATTAAAATTATGTCTATCACTAATTTTACTAAAAAGATGTCGGTTTTTCCGCACATACATAATATTTTCATAAATGAATTGGCAAGGGACTGTCATAATATTAATCTTTTTAAAAAGTTCCCTAAGAGAATCACGGCGACGCAGATTATAAACGGCTCTGACAGCTCTTTTTTGTAAAATAAATATGGATTCAATGTCAGCAGCCCGACCCCACAGCAAAATACCGTACGACATAATGCTGTGAAAGTAACTAAAGTAGAGTTCAGTTCAGTTATAGTAAGTGACATGATTCCTAACACCTTCACTGGTTTTTGTGATCATTCCCACCCCTTTCCCAGTGACGACATTTTGTGCAATTTGAATAGTTTCCCTCTATTACACTACATTTCTAACAAAAATAGGACGTTGTGTAGTTAACTTAATACTATGCTTGTTATGACGTTCGCTTAGTATGACGTTTTTTTCACTTCCCTTTGATTTCATCATTAGCAGATTTTAATGTAGTTCAAAAAACGACTAACTAATAATAGTTATTTATGATACTAGTGCGGTAAGTTGGTTTTTACGAACGAGTAGTTACCATAATCACGAGTTTGTAATAACCAATTTCCGCATGTGTGTCATACAACGTTTTTCAACACATTTCAGAGAAAACCGTACAATAAGTAATGAACCAAACTTTTTGTTTTTAGATATTAGTCGGAAAGTCGCAACAATCTTTGACGTTCCTTATATGAAAATTGCGCGAATTTGCAGATGGCGCCACGTGCGCGTGGTGAAAATTTGAACTACATCTTTCGTCTCATTTTCTCTTTAGTATTAAAGTGAGACAAACGTATTGAGCAAAAGCGCATCCGAGGAGGTTCGATCATTCAGCTTATTTATTCCAGTAATGTGCAACTCCTTGGTGGAATTCTTATATTTTTTATGGGATTAAAAAAAAAACATAATGATACGCACGGTGCTATACAACGAGGAGTGCGGTAAAATAGGTACTTATATTAAAGTACCTTTTTTACCGCACGTTCCATTCTATGGTGATTAATTTTTAACTTTCGAACAATGTATACCTATACAGGCTTCGTAAATGTATTTTTTGAGCAAATGTGTTGAAAAATAATTTACTCACAAATCGTCAATAAGAGAAAAAGCCCGAAGTTTTTCAAAGAGCAAACTCAAACTTGGAGCAATTCTTCTTGTACGAAAATTACCTACTTGTCATAAACAAAACTTGCTACAAACGTTAAAATAACGATTTACACAGAAAAAAGAAATACAAAAATTGCATTTTGTTATCAAAGTTAAAAGACTGTCAATTTTCTTAAAACTTCTTTCTTCTCAATTTTCTTCTACCTTCTTTCTTCTCACATTGATGATTATTTAGTCAACATCTAAATTAACCCTAAAATATGGCGTCAAAAAATTCATCCGCATCGCTATCGACTGGAAGTGTACCCAAAAGACTGGCGGCATTGCCACGTTGTATGGCAATGCTTATTCTTTGACCAAGGTAAAAGCCAGCCCTTGGGTCACGTGAAGTGTCAACTAAGTTCCTTGAGAGATCTTAAATAAGTTAATGTGCACTCGGACCCCAAGACCCGAGAGTTTCAACCCCAAACGGCTCGAAAATATAACTACCAACAAGTTTATTATATTTCCGCCGCTTGAGGTTCTCTGCAGCCGCAGCGGCAGCGCCAGCACAGCATGAAGAGCAAGGAAAATGGGATGGCGCAAGACTATCGACACAAGTAGCGTCCCACACTAATAGCCTACCCATCTTTCATGGAAATAACGACATGCCGTCCGATCTCTTGCCATCGTCGGATAATGTCGTTAAGATTCGCGTGCCGCGCTATGCGACCCGCGCTACGGCTGTATGACAGGCCGTGGTGTCCGAGGCTGTTGACAACTTCGCCACAGTGGCAGCGATGAGGAGAATAAAACATTATTATTATTAAACATCTTACAACTTTTCCTTGCAGTGCGGCAAAGAAGAGTTGAAAGAGCGGCGGACGACAGACCAACATGAGCCACAAGAGGCGATCTTGTTCCACATAGGAGGGCCACCATGGGCATTGACGGTGGGCGATTTAGTTATGAGGCTCTTACCAGCTGACAGCAGCATCTGCAGCATGGACACGTCTTCCTTCAGTATGGCTAAGTCCAGCGGACTGGGTTTGTTGAGCTTGGAGCACGAGTAGTTAACGCGGACGCCTTGCTTTGTCATCAAGTTCACTTCTTCTGGGTTGCCTAGAAGGAAAATTACGAGGAAGGTTGACAAGTATTTTAAGATAAATAAAACATGACATAAATTATTGTTAAAATTTGTCAACCCCAGTAAATTGAAACTTCACA
Organism: Mamestra configurata; assembly: GCA_002192655.3. Lineage (NCBI taxonomy): Eukaryota > Metazoa > Arthropoda > Insecta > Lepidoptera > Noctuidae > Mamestra > Mamestra configurata. The sequence continues at coordinate 14,711 of NDFZ01003217.1, read as the reverse complement.
GAGGTTGAAACTATGTATTTTATTGCATAGACTTATGCAAGTCGGCACTTCTCGTAAAAGTAGCTTTGAACTCTTACATTTCAAAACAATAACGAGACATGCAAATAGGAAATAAGTACTATTCTTACCCATAAAAAGTCTTCTTTCTTCTTGCATCAATGATTTTTCAGTCAACTCCTATTCATCTATCATATGCTTGCAGCATTAGAAATATTTAAAAGAGGCTAAAGCTAAACTTATCACTACACTAAAAGAATTTACGTTACTAGTAGAAGTAGTAATATTTCAGTACAGTTTTATGAAAAGCTTACCAATGACATACATTTTTTTCTGTTGTATTTGTCAAGTCAACTATTTTTTTTATTAGTGCCACTCTTCAAAGCAAGGTAAACCAACCGAGCCAAAATGCATCAGAATCCATCGAAGAAAATGATCAAAAAACGATGTACAATAACAGCTACATGAAACTTCTTACTTCTTGCATGTGTGACATTAATGGAACTCCGTACGTGAATATTATGTCTTGTAAAGGAAAATAAAATAGTACTACTTAGTATGTGCTCGTCTGATGAGAGAATCATCAAGAACTATTCATCTTCTTTCAGACTTTAGAACAAGTTCGTCAACTCTTTTCCACACCACCCATGAGGTAGAGCTGTAGGCGCGTTTTTTTTATAGTGGTGTCCTCTTTTATGAGCCTATTCCACTTTCGCCTAAAAAAGCGTCTCCATCGTTCTCAGCTAANCCGTACGTGAATATTATGTCTTGTAAAGGAAAATAAAATAGTACTACTTAGTATGTGCTCGTCTGATGAGAGAATCATCAAGAACTATTCATCTTCTTTCAGACTTTAGAACAAGTTCGTCAACTCTTTTCCACACCACCCATGAGGTAGAGCTGTAGGCGCGTTTTTTTTATTGTGGTGTCCTCTTTTACGAGCCTATTCCACTTTCGCCTAAAAAAAAGCGTCTCCATCGTTCTCAGCTAAAATTTATCAAAATCGGTACATCGATTTATCATTAATTTTTAAAATAATAATTAGGATTTAATACTTATTCCAAGTTTATAAGGACTGACCTGAGCATTCGTCGACACAATTTCGTTACAGTATAAGTTAAACAATATTGTAAAAGTAAATCAATCAATCGATATCAAAATAAAATCATAATTTTATCACATAATATTACACTTATTAAAAATCACATGATAAGAACTGTTTTTTTTATAAATTAGGCCTATTTAAGTATCAATATAAAGTTTTTAAATGAAAGTTCTTCTGAGTGCAGTATATAAAATAATCGTATGGTGTTTTTAATAAGGCCCACTGTTATCAACTCATGATAGAGCAAAATAAATATAAGTCTTCTTCTTTCTGGCGACGACAAAGTCACCTGCACAGCGGACACAGAAATGGTAAGTACATATAGTTATAGCTACTATTGCAGTATTCGCAGTGCGGGTGACCAAAAAATAAGTCACGATCGACCAACGAACTTTCATCTTGTTCAGTCTTCTCATAACTTTTAAAACACTTAAAATATAATCAAGACGATATGAAAACGACTAATTTTTAATCTTTACTAAAATATCTTTAAAGCAAACATTTTATATTTCTGACATTTCTTACCCATGACTGAACTAACAGAAATACAAAGTACGAAAGGCATTACAAATCTATCTAAATATTAACTTGGTTTACGGCAGAATCGTATAGAACTGTTCATCTTCTTGCAGACTTTAGAACAAGTTCTGCCGCTCTTTTCCACACCACCTTTGAGGTAGAGAGTATGTGTGTTTTTTTAAAGTGATGTCCTATTTTACAGGCCTATTTCATTGACCATATAACTGTCAATTACTGTCATAAAAAAATAATGTCGACGTTTTGATATGTCTTCTATTTATTATCCTACCAAACTGAATTGAAGACATGGTAATCTAGAAGAAAGAGCATTTTAAGAAAACTTAGACAATTTTTACTGAATAAAAGCGGTACTCGGAGATGAGAATGTTGAGATGGATATGTGGAGTATCGAGAATGGATAAAGTGAGGAATGAGTTCATTAGAGGTAGCTTAAAAGTAGCGCCAGTGACGGAAAAGTTAAAAAGGGACCGCTTATCTTGGTGTGGTCATGTGAAGAGGAGGGATGAAATGCACGTAACTAAAAGAGTTATGAATATAAATGTGGATGGATGGACAGGGAGAGGGAGGCCAAAGAAAAGATGGATGGCTTGTGTTATGAAAGAAAAGGGAGTTAGTGATAGCGTGACGGCTGATAGGACAGAATGGAAAAAAAACGTAATGCGCCGACCTCAAGTAACATGGGATAAGGGCATTCCTGCTCTCGTCCCATGTTACTTGGGGTAAGGAAATAGTTGCATTCATCATCATCTTCCGATGATGTGAATGCAACTATTTGTAAACCACTTTTGACAACAATTTCAATATGGTTGGAATTATCTGTAATTGTAAAGCATGCAAGAAAATAAACTAAGTTCTATTCTTAACCACGATGAGTCTTCTTCATTCTCGCATCGCAATAATTACTTTCGATTAAGAATATTTTCACAGCTTTACTTTCCTTGATAGTTCCACTAATTGCTATATTAGAAAACACACTTTAATAGCACAAACAAGCATATTACATTAGATTTTTTAGAAAAACTGCACTTGAATCTTTGCTGTGGCAAAAGTCTTCTTTCTTCTCGCATTGATGAATATTATGGTCTCCTCCCTTTGACGATTCGTACATTTTTTAATCATACAAATCGTCAAAAAGAGGAAAAGTCCAAAGTTCTTCATAGAGCATTTCTTCTTGCACATCGATTACCGTTTTGCAATTTTCAGACACGACTTCCACAAAAGTATAAATAACGATATCCTCTTGAAAAATACACAATCTACACAGCAAAATGAGCAAATCTTTACTTTTATAATACAAGTTAAAAGGGAGCTAATTTTCTTCTGCCTTCTGTCATCTTGGTTGGCGATCAAAGTGTAGCTGTTGAAATGCACAGAGAATGCTGCTGCCCATTCTCCGGTGAGTCCCTAAGTCGCCTCTTACGACACCCATGGGAAGTGATGGGATGGCGCTATTTCATACGTCCGACACCATACAGAACTAGTTTAAAAGAAAATAGTTTAAAAATGTCAAAACAGTTTAAATAAGCATCTGACCAATGATAGACTGATCTTCTTTCTTCTTT
>NDFZ01003217.1:0-10276 GCA_002192655.3 Mamestra configurata | reverse complement strand
TGCAGAATTTCGAAACATCAGAGGAAAGAATTAAGCGGGAAGCCACAAGGCGTAAGGACTTACAAAATAAGATGCAACCTCATTTTAAAGTAGTGAGTCATGCTGCAGGTTATCAATCAATTAAATTGTTTAATAAACTACCTGTACACTTAAAGTCAATTTACAACTTAAATCAGTTTAAGCAGCAGTTAAAATCATTTTTGATAGAAAAGTGCTATTACACCCTTGATGAGTTTCTCTGTGACACGTACAACTAGACTTTAATTATTATTATACTATTTTTTTTGACATTATATTTATATTTTTGACATTTGTATGGAAATTAGCAATATTTTATTTTTAACATTGGATGGGTAATATTTTTAATTTGACATTATGATTTTTGACATTGTAGGTAATGGATGCATCTATTTATTTTTGATTTTAAATTCATATTTGACATAAATTTGATTTGATTTTATATTTGACATAAATCTTTTTACAACATTTTATTGACATGATATTATATTTTTGACATTTGTAATGGTAGACTCATAATTTATTGTTACGACATTTATTTTATTTTTGACATATAACTTATAACAAGGAATTGCTAATGTTGTACTTATTAATGAATTTATTTTGGTTACCGTAATGTTATAATAATCTGTAGACTGTATAATTTTTTGTTTCAATAATATTTTATAGTGTTTGTATTGTAATTCTTTTAATTTTAAATTGATAATTCAGTGTAAAATTTCGATACAATGTAAAAATTGTTAATGAAATAAATGAAATGAAATGAAATGGGTTTATAAGTACAGCGATCCGCCACTGCTTTAAAAAAACGTTTCCGGTTTTGATTTTAACGAGAAAACTAGATCTGATTTTCAAATCTCCATGGATACAAATTTAGGGTTATGATAGTGTATACTCACTTGAACAATTTTGTTCCTGTTAGTGATGTTGTCAGAGCAAGGAAGTATGGGTGACCCAATCACCGAGCTGGACGCGATTACTAAAGCACCTGGAGACAAGAACATGATTGGTTAGAGGTGATGCTTGACTATCTCATTCTAGTTGGAAGTAGGTAATTTTGTTGAATCCTCAAGTACCATAATGGTAGGCCATCATGGAGAACTGGGATAAGCCCAAATGGGCTAAAATGTTGGGAAATCTAAGAACAGTATTTTTGGTCGTTGTGAGCCATCATGGGCTATAACTGTTTTGGGCAATCATAGACCACTTTCATGTTGGTCCATGGATCGTTGTTCCACAAAGGGCCACCATGAGCATTAACGGTGGGCGGTTTAGTCATCAGGCTCTTACCAGTACAGCAGCATCTACAGCATGGACACGTCTCCCTCCAGTATGGCCAGGTCGAGCGGACTGGGTTGTTGGGCTCGGGGCACGATTAGTTCACGCGCGTGCCTTACTGATGACAAAGCATATCACCCGAGTCAACTACTCGTGCCCCGAGGTTCTCTACTTCAGGGCTTCCTGGAAAGAAAATTACGAGTAAGGTTGACAAGTATTTTAAGATAAATAAAACATGAAATAAATTGTTGTCAACAATTCCCAATAAATTGAAACTTCACAGAGGTTGAAACTATGTATAACATAGACTAATAAAGTCGTCGTCTCTCGTAAAAGTAACATTGAACTGTTACATCGCAAAACAATAACGAGACATGCAAATAGGAAATTAGTACTTTTCTTACCTATGATGAGTCTTCTTTCTTCTCGCATCGATGATTGTTTAGTCAACTCCTAGCGCTTTCCTTCGACAAACATTCATCCAAAACTTATCATTTCACTAAAAAACTTATGATAATAGTAGGAGCACAAAGAAGCATTTTATTTATTTAAAAGCAAACCATTTAAAATATAACAGTACAGTTTTAATTAATATCTAACAAATGACAGACATTTTATAATATTGTGGTTGTGAAGTAAACTCTTTTTGTCTATTAGTGCCACTCTTCTAAGTGAGATAAACCAATCAAGCAAGAATGAAACTATGATAGAAACAATTACATTAAACTTCTTACTTCTTGCATGTATGACATTAATGGAACTCCGTACGTTAATATTATTTCTTGTAAAAGAATATACAATAGTCACAAGGGAATGCAAAAATCAGATCTGTCGATTTTCAGAGATTTGTTCGACTGTTGATAGTATTAAATCTTCCATGTATATATATTTTATATTATCTATAACTTTACTTAGTCTATGCTCGTCTAATGAGAGTATCATCAAGAACTGTTCATCTTCTTTCAGACTTTAGAACATGTTCGTCAGCTCTTTTCCACACCACCCATGAGGTAGAGCTGTAGGCGCGTTTTTTTATAGTGGTGTCCCCTTTTACAGGCCTATTCCACTGAACACATATAACGATGACTGTCGTAAAAAAATAATTACGACGTTTAGATAACTCTTCTAGTTATTATCTCATCAAACTGAATTGAAGATATGATAACCTAGAGAAAAGAGCATTTTAAGAAAATTTAGACAATTTTTACTAAATAAAAGCTACTACTCGGTAAACGAATTTCTAAGTGATAGACTCATAAAGTCATAACTAAAGTACCAACTCAAGTCTTTGATTTTATTTGATTTGTTATTCTATTTACATCTCTCAATAGATATCTATAATTAAGTGTTTCCTAAGTAATTTTAGATATCATAAAATGCTTCCTCTCTCCTAACTCAGATACCTATTTTGCTGTGCCCGACAGGGTTCACAATGATCATATTTTTGTAAAACCTACCACCTAAGTTTACATTTGGAAAAGCAATAACTATATTGTGTATTGAATACATGTGGAATGCAATCAAAAGTATTGAGTATATTTGTAAATCGCTGCTTTCTCATAAGTAAGGGTAACTATTTATAAACAACTTTTGAGAACAATTTCACTATTGTTGAAATTATCTGTAAACGTAAAGCAACGAAGGCGACCATGCAAGAAAATGAACTTCGTTCCATTCTTAACCGAGATGAGTCTTTTTCATTCTCGCATCACAATGTATTTTCTAAAATACTCTCGATTTTATAAACCGTCCGTAGGTAAGAAAACAGAACATGACAGCTTCACTTTACTTGATAGTTCCACTAATTGCTATATGAGAAAACATATTTTATATATATACAGCACAGACAAGCATATTATAATAGATGTTTTAGAAAAACTGCAATTGAATCCTTGCTGTTGGCAAAAGTCTTCTTTCTTCTCGCATTGATGAATATTTTGGTCTCCTCCCTTTGACGATTCGTATATTTTTTGATCATACAAATAGTCAAAAAGAGGAAAAGTCCAAAGTTCTTCATAGAGCATTTCTTCTTGCACATCGTTTACCGTTTTGCAATTTTCAGACGAGACTTCCACAAAAGTATAAATAACGATATCCTCTTAACAAAATCAAAATCTACACAGCAAAATGAGCAAATCTTTACTTTTATAATACAAGTTAAAAGAGAGCTAATTTTCTTCTGCCTTCTGTCATCTTGGTTGGTGATCAAAGTGTAGCTGTTGAAATGCACAGAGAATGCTGCTGCCCACTCTCCGGTGAGTCCCTAAGTCGCCTATTACGACACCCATGGGAAGTGATGGGATGGCGCTATTTTATACGTCCGACACCATACAGAACTAGTTTAAAAAATAGTTTAAAAATGACAAAACAGTTTAAATAAGCATCTTACCAATAATAGACTGATCTTCTTTCTTCTTTAACTTCTTGACTTATTTTTTCCTTCATAAGTGCCTTTATTAGTGCTTTGTTGCTACATTGGTGTCTTTAAAACTTGGAAACTTTTTAAAGCAACCAGATGTATCAGGATTCCTCAGTTTAAAAACCTCTCAGACGGTCACACAATCTAAAAAAAAGAAAGCAGATTATGATAAATATTGTATAAATGACATAAAGTGAATACCACGCGTCACTATGATCTCTTCAAAACCGGACAAGTGCAAGTCTGACTCGCGCCCTGAGGGTTCCGAACAAACTCATATTATTATGTAGATTATTCATCTATCGATTAAATACAATAGGTACCTACCTACTGAAGATTATAAACTATGCAGGCACTCTCATTACACTGACAAAAAGTTAATTAGTATTAAAAGACAAACATAACTGTTTAATTGAAAAAAAAAACTTCCAAAACATCGATGATCCAATGGATGCCTCGAAGCGTTCCTAATACAAACAGACAGACAAGGGTTCCGATTTCTCTTTTTGAGGCTCGAAACCCTAAATAGTAGGAGAAAGCCGACGAAAAGTTGCAACGCTCGCTGGTGGAATCATGCACTGAACCCACCCTATTATAATACTGACCCTGGCACCATATCTCAGTAGGCGAGCCACTATCTCAGCACTAGACCTAGCTAGCTGAGTACCAGCTAGCGACGGACGCAACTGTTGAATAAAAAAAATCTGTGGAATGGGTTTACAAGAACAGCGATCCGCCAAAACGTCTTTTATAATGCGCACAGCAAAGGAGTGGAACTCTCTGCCTGCGTCTGTGTTTCCGAACGCATACAACCCTAATCTCTTCAAAATTAGAGTGAACAGGCTTCTTCTGGGTAAGCTCGCTCCATCGTCGACTTTGTCTCTGTCATCTATGACCTAGACTAGAGTCAAGAGCATACCCATATTAAAATAAAAAAAAAAAAAAAAAAAAAAGTATTCTAGCAGGAAGTGAATAATTTTGCTGAACCATCAAGAGCCCTAATGGTAGGCCATCATGGGCTTCTGTGATAAGCTGCAATGGGCTCAAATGTTATGTCATCGAAAAACACTATTGTGGGTCATTGTGAGCTATCATGGGCCACTGTTCTGGGCAATCATAGACCACTTTCATGGACCAACATGAATCGCTGTGTTAGGCCAACAAGAACTAAAATGGAATATCTTGTTCCACAAAGGAGGGCCACCATGGGCATTGACGGTGGGCGATTTAATTATCAGGCTCTTACCAGCACAGCACCATCTGCAGCATGTACACGTCTCCCTTCAGTATAGCCAGGTCAAGCAGACTGGGTTGCTAGGCTCGGGGCACGATTAGTTCACCGCGAGTGCCTTACTGATGACAAAGCATACCACCCGAGTCAACTACTCGTGCCCCGAGGTTCACTACTTCAGGGCTTCCTGAAAGGAAAATTACGAGTAAGGTTGACAAGTATTTTAAGATAAATAAAACATGACATAAATTGTTGTCAACAATTCCCAGTAAATTGACACTTCACAGAGGATAAAACTATGTATAACATAGACTAATAAAAGTCGTCGCTTCTCGTAAAAGTAACATTGAACTGTTGCGTCGCAAAAAAATAACGAGACATGCAAAAAGGAAATAAGTACTATTCTTACCTATGATGAGTCTTCTTTCTTCTTGCATCGATGATTGTTTAGTCAACTCCTAGCGCTTTCCTTCGACAAACATTCATCCAAAACTTATCATTTCACTAAAAAACTTTGTTTAATAGTAGGAGCACGACGAAGCATTTTATTTATTTAAAAGCAAACCATTTAAAATATAACAGTACAGTTTTAAGTAATATCTAACCAATGACAGACATTTTATAATATTTTCGTTGTGAAGTAAACTCTTTTTGTCTATTAGTTAGGGCATGCAAAACCGGAAAGTCATCAAAACCGGTTTTGAACATCGTTTTTTTGGGACCAAAACCGAAAACCTGAGCTAGGTCCGGTTTTAGCAAAAAAAATCGAATGTAGTATAATTTAAAAAGAAACGTCATTTTTTTTAAATACACACTAAGTCTACAAATAAAACAAATTGTATGATACATTTCTTTTTAATCCAAACCATAATAATTGTACAGATAACAATGAACTTATAATAGTATAAAGATTAATTAACTGAGATCAAATCAACAACAAGTAAGTTTTTGGTATCTTTGGTACCTATTAAGTCTGCTATCAAAAATAATATATTTTAAACATAGAAAACACAATCAGCTTCTTCACATCTTCAAATATTAAACACAGCCACCCACAATTACCAAAAAAATCAACATTTTTGTAACTTTGAAGACGAACTACAAAATAACATTATTATAATATGATTCATATTGCACTAAAAAAGAGATCAATAATCAACTATGTATACTAATTTAAATAAAGCATAAATCACTTGTTTTCAAGAGATCGCTGTTCTTGATAATGTGATTTCAAGAATATAAGTGCATCCCACATTCGATCAGACAGCGAACTTCTTATTTTGTTACAGAAATACCCAGCACTCGAAAACACCCTTTCACTCTCAACACTGGTAGAACACATAATAAATAATTATATGCTTCGGTGAGATACACACCCCAATGCCCTCCGCTTTCATAACTCAAAATTAATTATTTTTTGAGTGTTCGAAAAAAATGTTGATAAAAATCAAAATGTTAATTGTTACTCAATAATAGATAACCGGAGCTGAGCTCCGGTTTTGGCTCTCAAAACCGGTTTTCAAAAATCGTTAAATTTTGGCCGATTTCCGGTTTTGTGCAAAACCGGAAAACCGGTTTTGCATGCCCTACTATTAGTGCCACCCTTCAAAGCGAGAAAAACCAATCGAGCAAAAATGCATCAGAATCTCTCGATGAAAATCCATCTCATAAAATGATCACTAAACTATGATAAAAACAATTTCATTAAACTTCTTACTTCTTGCATGTATGACATTAATGGAACTCCGTACAAGAATATTATTTCTTATAAAAGAATATACAATAGTCGCAAAAATCAGATCTATCGGTTTTCATAGATTTGTTTGACTGTTGATAGTATTAAATCTTCCATGTATATATATTTTATATTATCTATAACTTTACTTAGTCTATGCTCGTCTAATGAGAGTATCATCAAGAACTGTTCATCTTCTTTCAGACTTTAGAACGAGTTCGTCAGCTCTTTTCCACACCACCCATGAGGTAGAGCTGCAGGCGCGTTTTTTTATAGTGGTGTCCCCTTTTACAGGCCTATTCCACTGAACACATATGACGATGACTGTCGTAAAAAATAATGACGACGTTCAGATAACTCTTCAATTTATTATCTCAATAAACTGAATTGAAAATATGATAATCTAGAAGAAAGAGCATTTGAAGAAAATTTAGACAATTTACACTAAATAAAAGCTACTACCCGGTAAACTAATTTCTAAGTGATAGACTTATAAAGTCATAACTTAAGTACCAACTCAAGTCTTTGATTTTATTTGATTTGTTATTCTATTTACATCTCTCAATAGATAACTATAATTAAGTGTTTCCTAAGTAATTTTAGTTATCATAAAATGCTTCCTCTCTCCTAACTCAGATACCTACTTTGCTGTGCCCGACAGGGTTCACAATGATCATATTTTTGTAAAACCTACCTACCTACCTAAGTTTACATTTGGAAAAGCAATAACTATATTGTGTATTGAATACATGTGGAATGCAATCAAAAGTATTGAGTATATTTGTAAATCGCTGCTTTCTCATAAGTAAGGGCAACTATTTGTAAACCACTTTTGAGAACAATTTCACTATGCTTGAAATTATCTGTGAACGTAAAGTAACGAAGGCGACCATACTTGCAAGAAAATAAACTAAGTTCTATTCTTAACCACGATGAGTCATTTTTCTTCATTCTCGCATCGCAATGTTTACTCGCGATTAAGAATCTTTTCCAGTCGAAACTGTCCGAACGTAAAAAACAGAACGTGACACAGCTTTACTTTCCTTGATAGTTCCACTAACTGCTATATTAGAAAACACATTTTAATAGCACAAACAAGCATATTATACTAAATGTTTTAGAAAAACTGCACTTACAAATTGAGTCTTCCTCATTCAAAATTTGAATTCTTGCCTTTGATAAAAGATTTCTTTCTTCTCGCATTGATGAATATTTTGGTCTCCTCCCTTTGACGATTCGTATATTTTTTGATCATACAAATCGTCAAAAAGAGGAAAAGTCCAAAGTTCTTCATAGAGCATTTCTTCTTGCACAACGATTACCGTTTTGCAGTTTCAAGACTTCCACAAAAGTTTTAATAACGATATCCTCTTGAAAAATACACAATCTACACAGCAAAATAATCAAATCTTTTCTTTTATTATACAAGTTAAAAGAGATTTACTTTTCTTCTGCCTTCTGTCATCTTGCATTGATGCCTGTTTAGTCAACATCTCACAACTTTTCCTTGTAGTGTGACAAGGAAAAGTTGTAAGATGGCGGCCAAAGCCTTTGATGAGCAGTTGTACTAGACATTTTAATATATAAAAATTAGTATTTTTAAAAATCATAAGGGTTATGAAAAATCCTTATTATTGTAATATATATAAAAATTAAAACCCACCATACGTGAGAATCAATCGTCATCAGCCGAATGACGTCGACCAAACCAAAATCCCACGCTTGGCAGGTAGGTTGGCGATCGCAGTGTAGCTGTTGCAATGCACAGAGAATGCTGTTGCCCATTCTATAGCGAGTCCCTTAGTCGCCTCTTATGACACCCACGGGAAGTGATGGGATGGTGCTATTCTTTTACGTCCGACACCATACAGAACATCCTATCTATGACATATCCTAATAGTTTAAAAGAAAATAGTTTAAAATGACAAAACAGTTTTAATGAGAATCTTACCAATGATAGACTGATCTTCTTTCACTTCTTGACTTATGTTTTTCTTTATAGTGCCTTAATTAGTGCTTTGTTGCTACATTGGTTGCTTTAAAAATTGGCAACTTTTTAAAGTAACCAATGGAGCAACAAAACAACCGGATTCCTCAGTGAATATACATCTCAGAAGATTGTCACACAATCTAAAAACAAATAAAAACACATTACATTATACATTGCATAAATGACATCAAATACCACGCGTCACTATGATCTCTTCAAAACCGGATAAGTGCGAGTCAGACTAGCGCCCTGAGGGTTTGAAGAAACTCATATTATTATGTAGATTATTCATCTATCGAGTCCCTGTTTTCCGAGTTAATACATTAGGTACCAACCTACTGAAGTTTATAAACTAGGCGAGCACTCTCATTACACTGACGAAAACTTAATTAGTATTGAAAGATAAACTTAATTTTGTAGTTGAAAAAATTTTGAAAACTGAAAATTAATACCGCAAAAGAAATTTTTTTTTTGGTGTGATAAAACCAACAATTAAGAATTTTCAGACCTTTTCTTGTCTTGTGCTGTAAGACCGTGATTTTACGAAATTTCATGATTCTAGGTCCCCTTTAGGTTATGATTTACTTGAGAGTTTCACCCCCAAAAATTATTCACTAATTTATATTGACTTTGAAGCTTGATTTTTAAGAACTCCAAAGAACATACGTATTTGTTACTGATTTCAACTGGATGCCTCGAAGCGTTCCTGAGACAGACAGACAGACAAGGGTTTCGATTTCTCTTTTTGAAGCATGGAACCGACAAAAAGTTGCAACGCTCGCTGGGGGTCTAGAATCATGCACTGAACCCACCCTGTTATAATACTGACTCTTGCACCATATAGCAGTAGTAGAGTCACTATCTCAGCACTAGACTCCGGGTTACTCGTCACATACTCAGCTAGCGCCGGACCCAGCTGTTTTCATCGTTGTACACCTTCGGGTCAACCCACTTTCTAAGAGAATCTGTGGAATGGAACATGTTGCTGGATTGGACTGGTGATCATATTTATAAGGAAAGCGATCCGCCCCTGCTTCGCATGAATGCAATTTATAGACACAAAGCTTTTTCGATTATCACTTTTTCTTTTTGTGAAAACCGTATCCAATCTATTGCGGTTTTAAGAAAATTACTGTTTTTGGAATACTTTCATTGTGACTGTTTTCTGGTAGCTTCTAGGCAAGCGTGCTTATTTTCGACCACATAGCCACTTTAGAACGTACAACAAGGTGCCTTTGTCTTTTTTAAAGGCCTTTGAGTAAATGGTTTTATTTAAGAAAATTGTTCCTGGTTTTGATTTTGACTAGAAAACTAGGTCGGTTTTTCAGATCCCCATAGATTAAAAGTTCAAGTTTGTGATAGTATACTCACTTGTAAAAGTTCTTTCCTGTTAGTGATGTTGCCGGAGCAAGCGACATGTAGCGGAGATCCAATCACCAAGCTGGACGCATTCACCTGGAGCCATAAAAAGATGGTTGGTTAGAGGTGATGCTTGAGAGTCTCATTTTAGCAGGAAGTAGAAAAATTATTTTGTTGAACCATCAAGGGCCATAATAGTGGGTCATCATGCGCTACTGTGATGAGCCGAAATGAGCTAAAATGTTA